>JANAVB010030420.1:4630461-4878422 GCA_029216955.1 Iris pallida | reverse complement strand
AATACTAATGGGACGGATAAAGTCTAAGCACCGCCCATTTAGTATAATCCTGATCCCGGGCAAATAGGATTATTGCCGAGATACTAGGTGTGTGTGATCCAAAGGGTTTCTCTAAACAATGCATTTTCATTAAGTCTAGTATTGGCTCTATTAGTTTTAATTACCTCTTCAGACCTTACTCGACTCTGGCACCTGTCTGTATCATTTACTCTAGTTGATGCTCAAGATATTTGGGTGAATGTCTTCTATTTTATATTTTGGCGTCATTATCCTCCTTGCCTTACTTTCTTTCCTTGACCGAGAGCTTGCTCGTCGTATTAACGACCTAGTTTTGTTCACTAGGTGTGGAGGAGATTCCAGATGATCAGTATGCTGAAAAGGATCTCTACGAGTGACTGCATCCTTGGAAGACTTTTGTTAATGATAAGATTTAGTATTGGATATGACTTGTATAATTAATGATAAGACGTAGTAGTGGATATGTGATATATAATTATGGAACTCTTGGAAGTGAAAGTAGTAACATTTTGGATAATGACATTTTGGAAGTGAATTAGTTAGTTATTTTTCTTGTACCTATATTTTATCTCTGACCTTACAGGCGACAATCGCAAGTACGGCACGTGTTGTATCGTATAAGTGCGTAGCCTGGAGATGTACCACGCTCCAAATTTATATTTATGGAAGTCGGGGCGTGACATCAGTATTCGATTCACCCCGGCGGTACGAAGATGTATCATGATATTCGGCAGCATTTCTGGTGGAATGGCATGAAGAGGGACCCGATTTGTCTCTCGTTGTTTGGTTTGTCAGCAAGTTAAGGCCGAACATCAGAGACCAACTGGACTTCTTCAACCACTACCGATACCAGAATGGAAATGGGAGTACATTACCATGGAGTTTTTAACTGGATTGCCTAAATCCTCAGCTGGGAGAGATGCTATCTGGGTTATTGTCGACAGACTCACTAAGGTAGCTCATTTTCTTTCTTTTAGAATCGGCCAGTCGACGGATCAGCTTGTAGAGATGTTCCTCAGGCAAATAGTCAGATTATATGGAGTACCAGTCATTATTGTGTCCGATAGAGATTCGAGATTCATATCTCACTTTTAGCGGAGTCTTCAGGAGAGTTTGGGGACTCGCCTCAAGTTCAGTTCAGCCTACCATCAGCAGACAGATAGTCAGTCAGAATACACGATCTAGACTCTTGAAGATATGCTACGGTCATGTACACTCGACTTCAGTAGTTCGTAGAAAGATCACCTGCATCTCGTGGAGTTTTCGTACAACAACAGTTTCCAGGCTAGTATCCAGATGGCACCCTTTGAAGTCCTTGTACGGCAGGAAATACAGATCTCCCTTAGCTTAGGATGATATCGGTGAGAGGCAAATGCTTAGACCAGAGATGGTAACACGGACTATTGAGGTGGTCAGACAAGTTAGAGATCATCTTCGAGTTGCACAAGATCGCCAGCGTCATTGGGCCGATTCTCATCGGCACCCCCTTGAATTTTCTATCGACGACTACGTATTCCTTAGGATCTCGCCTACCCATGGCGTCATTCGATTCGGCGTACGGAGAAAGCTCAGTCCTAGGTATATAGGGTCGTTCGATATTCTAGAGTGAGTAGGTGATGTATCCTATCGTCTCGCTTCTTTCGCCGTCGCTACGTGAGGTACATGATGTCTTTCATATATCCCAATTGCGACGGTATATCCCGAATCTGAGTCATGTCCTTGATCATTCGGAATTAGTTATTGGTACCAACCTTTCGTATGAGGAGAGACCCGTATCCATATTGGACCGAAGAGAGAAGATATTCAAGAACAAGACTATCAAGTTAGTCCGTGTTGCTTGGGGTCATAACTCTTTGGGCGAGTCAACATGGGAGCGTGAGGATGATATCCGATCGCGATATTCCGACCGGTTTGACTCATAAGGTATAATGTCTTTCTTATGCCTTATGCTTAAATTCCTTGATTGCCTAAATGACTGAATGATTGACTGCTAGTCGTAGTTGCTTATGATTAATATAGCTTGCTTGACATCTCTAGCCTCTTGATTAAATTTTGAGGATGGAATTCTTTTAAGGTGGGTAGAGTTGTCACCTCCGTTTTCCGTTTTAGTATTTCCAGTATACGTATACGGAATCCTGACATGTATTTTATTTTTCCTGCCCGGCTAGCTAATTTTGGTTTAACCTTGTTTAGGTTCATCATGGCATGTAATGGTTTGGCTTGGTTCATTTTGGGATTGGCTTGGTTTATTTTTTGGTTCATCCTGATAAAACCCCCTACCTACCACCATCCCCCTTTATAAACCCACCCACTTTTTCTCTCTCCTCATTATTCTTCATAACTCCTCTTCCTTCTCCATTAAAACCTCTCCCCCTCCATAGGCAAGTGCAATCTTGCTCTCACTTGAGAACCTATTTTGATGGTTCCAATGGCTTCTTAGCATGATTTTGAACCACTTTAGAACTTAGAATTTTTCATTTTGGAGCATAGATTTTTGTAGATATAGGAAATTGCTATCTTTGGATTTTTGAAGTTTTGATCTATTTAACTTCTTCATTTGCATGATTTGATAGTTCCATATGGTAGAGAATTTCGTTCTACCTCATTTTGACCTAAGTAAGTCCGAATTTGGACTCCGGACGGAGAAATGGCGGAGTTTTAAAGTTTTCGGCCATGGTTCGTTCTTCCCGGATTCGTCGGGAAGACGAATAGTGCACTGCTGGGCGCATGGACTTGTCATGCGCCCAAAGCAGACCCCCAACCCATGTGGGCGCATATATATGCCCCTCTTGGGCGCATAGGTGCATTTCCATGTGTGCGCATAGCTCGTGTTGGCGCATGAAGCCTTCTCGACTTCACCTTTCATTCATTTTACCCTTAGCCTTGGCCAAAGGGACTCAACTCATGTGGGCACATAGGGCAGCATCCTTTGGGCGCAAAGAGCATCCCCCCTCCATGTGGGCGCATGCATGTAGCCAGTGTGGGCGCATGTCTTGTGTATGGCACAGTGGCCTTCACACGTAATGCACAAACACCATTTACATTCCGCCTTGGCCATGCAAGTGCCTTGGCCATGTTGGCACCCTTACTTGGGCGCATACCTTCCCTCATGTGGGAGCATAGGGGCTCCCATGTGGGCGCATATAGCCCCCTTCACTTGGGCACATGGATGCCCCTGACCCTCATGCATGGCTTTCGCATGTTTCGGTTTATTGCATTTTTTGATACTTGTAATTTTATGCAATTTTCTTACAAATGATTGACATGACATGACACGACTCGTGCGTGCCATAGCTAGGCATGGCATGACTCGACACGGTACGACTTGTGCAAGTCGCAGTACGGCTTGGCATGACTTGGCACGATTAGTATGATTTTGTTGATCATGGCACGGCTTTCTATGTTTTTGCTAAAATAGAGACACAACACGACTTGTGCAAGCCGTAGAACGGCTTAGCACGATTTGGCATGTATGTGGCCTTCATGTAGGCTCATAGAACCCCTGTGGGCACATAGCCTTGGGGCACACAATGATTTGGCATTTCCCATTTTATATATTTATTGCCATGTCTTTTCGGCGTTATTGTGCCTTCACTTCATGATATGACTTCGTTTCATCGGTGGCCCATTAGGGTACACTCAGGATATGTCTTTTGCTTACATGATGATATGCTATATGATCATGATATGTGAACACTAAATGATGATTGATATGTAATGAACCATGATGGCGGCCCGTCGTGGCGCGCTCCTAACAAGTAACAAGTACAAGTAACGTAGCATGACAGTGGCCCAGTTGTGGCACACTCCAGACAAGAACATGACAAGTAACATGACATGATGGTGACCCATTATGGAGCACCCTAACAAGTAATCTTGACAGATAACTCATGAACGTTGTTGCGACGGCTAACTGAACATGCTAGTAAACTCTCATGACACAGTGGGTGATTGTATTGAATGTGCTTGTGTAAGCTACCGGTCGAGTTTCGCATCATGTCTAGGACATGAATTCGTGATTTCCCATGGTCAGGGATTCATACTCAATCTGGCTAGGATTAATGACTAGATTGATCAAGTAGTTATATAGAGAGGTATTCCGGCTACAAGCAATCCCGTTATCTGGACGTCTTTCTGATGGACTTGTAGCCTGGCGACGAGTATGGCACATTTCCAGCTCACTGTTATGTGGGGCACTTCAAGCAAGCAACAATTACTAAGCACACTGTCATGTGTTGCACTCAAGTCACCTAACAAGTCAAGATAACTCTTAACATGAACCTTGCGCCTGGATAACCTGGATAGTCTGCAGGGCTTGTGGCCGTAGGAATCCTCATTGTATCTTACTAGTAACTAGGCTTGTGGCCCTAGTTAGTTAAAGTATTAAGTTGTACTCTTGCTTGGCCGTAACTGATTGGATAGGAGTCCCAATTGTCTAGTCTTGTCTAGACCCAGTACATGGCTATCTCAGGACATGATTGTGTATGCTTTACTTTAATGATAATTGGTTAGAGACTAAGTTCCGTTCAGGTGAAGGGTTACAACCCCGGTCCTTGTTTGGTTTACGGGTTGTAACTTAGTTACCGGAATAGTCCTTTAGCTCTCTTAATCGTTTATCATCATGTTTCATTTAACTGATGTCTATTGTTATTTCATCTATAACATTATGTGCTAATATGCTGGTTTTAGTTCTTAAGTGAAGCTTCCTTTGTGGCACTTGCTCTTCATGGGGTCTGACCCAGCTGGTTTTGTATGGCCAGATTTCGAAGCAGCTACCGAGGATCTCCCAGCCTTCCTGCCAGATGGTGACCACTAAAAGGAATCCTGGTAATGAGTGGGTTTTATTTTGCTCTCCCACTCTATTGTAAAAATATTCTTTTGAGGCGTTTAGCCGCCGAGCAAGTGTTAGCTCATTTGCAACTTTACTTACTGTCTGCCTACGGGCTGTAACATGATTGATGAATCCTAGGGTTGATCATGTATGACTCAAACTCTTGCTAGTCCTCACATTTTGTATGACTAGCTTCATGATCGTCTGAATATATAATATATGGGACACCTTACTTTGTATGTCTGATGATCTACCATCTTGTTACATTTACTTGCTTGCTTGAGATTGAGACACTAGGCTTGTTATTGACCATAAGAGACTGATGGCTTAGTAGAACCCTCATGCATCTAGACAGCCGATAACCAGTATTGCGAGGTAGGATTCACTTCAATGTACGTAGCTGGCTGTGTCTGTCCCCCGCTCTCCAGTATTCTGGTTCTGGGGTGTGACAACTACTAATGCACAAACTCACTGATACGACACTTCAGGGAGGCAACTTTTGCTCCAACAGATTCCCTTGCTCGGCCTTCAACTTCTTGGTGTCTTATTCCCTCTTCTTAAATGCCGGCTAACCCACGATAGGTGTCTTCTAGCTACACCTGACGCGTGTTTACATTTTCGATAGCTAGAGCGAGGTTCTCCAACTGACGACAGAGGGTCATTTGCTCACCTATCACCTGTTCTATCTCGGCTTCTGCCCCAGCTAACTTTTCCTTAAGAAGCCTGATCTGGTCCTGATAGTCAGTATAACGATTTACCAGGGTCTCTTATAGGCAGGATTGGACTTCCTTCACGGTGGCCAGCTCTTGTACCTTCATACCAATCTCAGCTACCTCACGCACGAGAGCATCCCGACCCGACTGATATCGGAATCCCTCAGCGACCAGCTTATCCAATTCCTCATGTACCAAAGGTGTGAGGTCGCATTCTAAGCCTTGAAGCTCCATAACATGAGCCTCTAACTCGGCCACCGAAGCCTCCAAGATGTTGGTTGTTGCCTCGTAGCCAGGATAGGCACTTAGTGATACCAGTTGGAGCGCTACCGAAGCTCGAGCTAGGGCAAAGGATCGACCATGCTCCAAAACACTAGCGATACCTTACCTCAAGATGGTATAGATGGTCTCAATGATGAGCCAATCATATTCATCGGTGTCAGCCAGGGTTAGTGGCGTCATTTGCGACAGTATGGTCGTGGGCCCCACCGAAGGAAGAATGGGCAGTAGATGTAGAGACAGTCGTCCCAGAACTTGCTACGACCCCAAGTGCTAGATCAGAACAGCAGGCTCCAGTCCTGGTACAAACCTGGTAGGATTACTCGTAGTCCCCCAAGGAAGATACCTCGGCTTAGGACCTCTCTAAAGAAGAGATCTCTTCATGTTAGGACTCAGGTGCGATACCAAGTTACTGGAAGTTGAGGCTCCCACTATTGCCAAAGTCAGTGTTAACCGCCTTAGCGATGACTTTCCCCTCGGCCACTAGGTCAGTCGACATCTTCCCAGCTACTTCATCTGCCTCCTCTTCGATCACTTCGTCGACTCCGGAGTCAGTCTTAAACGTTCGCTCCTTGTCTCTTTCTTCAGTATGGGTTTGTGTCATTTTCTTGGCCGTATTCTCGACTGTCTCTTCGTCTACCATAAGGGTTTCATCGGCTGTCACCTCGGCCTCCACCCCGGTTTCCTTGGCTACTTCTTCGACCGTCTTGTCGGCCACCATAAAACCTTTATTGTCAACCTTCCAAGTTCGGACGAGCGCATGTGCGTAACGTAAGTGATGGCGTAATAATCTGGGTCGAAACTAGGATTACATATATGAGCAGCACAGACAGCCGAGGTCATGTGCACGAAAGGGTCACCACTTAAATTTCAGCACAAGCACTACTCAGCATCCATGCACATCAGCAAGCAAGCTTCAGCGCATCTTCTAGACACTACTTCAAAAGGTAACATCCATTGCGCATCAGTAAGTGAGCTTCATTGCATCTTCTAAATGCTACATCAAAAAGTAGTGTCAATGCGCATTAGCAAGTGAGCTTCAGCACATCTTCTAGGTACTACTTCAAAAAGTAGCATCTATGTGCGTCAAAAGTTGGGCTTCAGCACATCTTCTAGGCACCACTTCAAGAAGTGGTGCCCATGCGCGTCAGCAATTTGGCATCAGCACATCTTTAAAGCACTATTTTGAAAAGTTACACCCATGCACATCAACCTATCCTAGTCATCCTTGCCAGAAGCTAAGGACTCATACCCGTAATAGCTTTTCACACACCAAGATGTGTGCGATCGTCAACGACGAGAGCAACAGCAGTGTCGATGGTGGCTGTCTTCTTTTCCTTAGCCTTGTCGCTACTCACATTGCTAGCCTTAGGAGCCTTAGGGGCTTTCGGGGCCATAGAAGAGCTAGGGTTCTAGGGTTTTCTCAAGGAAGAAGATGAGAGTTCTCTTTTGCTGGAAATAAAAAAATGATAAGTCTTTCTCTTCACAAAAATCCTATTTATAGGCCAAAACAACATGTCAACGGATGATGACAAAAAATGTTTCGAGTTTGATAAAATGCTTCGAGACGCATGAAGAAGCGGCACAAAATCCCTACAGATTTCTCCAAAAACCAAGGAGTCATCCAAATTAATGATGATAGACTATCAAAGCGAGCCATGCGCACTTCAAACCATGAATACCACATTCAGATGCATCCACATGTCCACGCATGCTTCATAATTCAAAGTATTTCAAACTTACCCAAGTTTGAAAACTTTGAAGGGGGTCATATAGAAGCATGGGAAAATTACATAAACATCATGCGCTTTAGACAACTAGTTGCATAACTAAGTGGCGCATCCCTATGAAGTGGAAACTATGCGCGCACAGCCAAATTGGTGCATCTAGATAACAAGACTCACAAGCCTAAAAGCTACTACATAGTACTGAAAGTGCATAAAATAATTTTTACTAATATTCACGATTACATACAAATGGAAGTCTATTACATAAGTAGATTGTCATTAATATTCATGATTACGTGGAAAATCTATTATAAAACTGGGCCTCCTTAGTTTTTCAAGATATGAGCATGACTCATCTCGGCCATATGAATGAGCCGCTAGCAGCATATGCAGCCCCTCGGCCATGTGGATTAGCCGCTCGTAGCATGCGCAGTTCATCGACCATGTGAGTGAGATGCTGGAAGAATGGGGTTTGGATTGGCAGTCAATCCAAACCATATAATCAACATCTTAGCCGCTTAGATGGCACTTGATGCCATCTCGGGGTAGAGCGCAACTAGTACGTTGTATGAACAAGGACTGCTCCACCCATAGTTAGCCAAGTTCATCTTGGTCTTTTGACAAATTCTTTCATTAAGCTGGTCACTTCCTTGAACGGAGAGATATACGATCCTAGCCCATGACTGACACAATTGTTGTCAGGCTCGCCAAGAAGGAGGCTTGCAGCCATTGAAGTACAGAATGGTCTATGTAGAAGCATGAAAGTGTAGCGTCTACAAAGCACAGGCAACACAAAAGTTGCTGCGTATCTCAGAACAGACAGTACAAAAGCGCAGGATACAAAAAGCGCAATGTATGAAGGAGATTCTTTATTAAAATAGTCATGATTACAAAAGCCTGTTATAGATTTTTTATGATGACACATAAAGCTATATACTTAGAGTATAAAAGTGCAGTACATGGTCTACTAAGCGTACAAAAGCACAGGACACAAAAAGCGCAGAATATAAAAGCGTAGAGCGAATCACTTCCTCGTCTGAGCTCAGGCACATGGCTAATGAAGTAGTTATTGACCGCATGGGTGCTCTGGGCCAAGTTAATTTGGTCCGCAGAAGGAATAACCGCTATGACAAACTCTGCGGTCCAAAATATTACAAACTCCATGCGGCCCATCATTACTGTCTCAAACAGATTGATTATATTAAAATACGACCAAACTGATTCAGGGCCGCAGAAGGAATAGCTACTTATGTGGCCAAGCTGATCAGCCGCAGAAGCCCATCTGACAAAGCTGACAACTCTGACACATCCTGACAAAAAGATAAAGATAAGACGTGAACTTTCGAAAAAGACAAGAAGTGTCATGTCACCAGATATAGGGCCCACGTGCCTGAACCTAGGGCCCACGTGTCTGAGAGTTCATGCGATCTGAGGCATGGTCTGTAGGGGTGTCATGCGGCCAGGAGAACTGCGACCCGAGCCGCATGAGGCCTTATGCGGCCCAGAATGACAAAATATGACTGAGCAATTCGCCAAGACTGTAGGATCTATGCGGTCCAAAAGTCTCCAAACTTCATGCAGACTGGTGGCACTGCTGGCGGGACACATGGCTAAGGAAAATTATGACCTGAGCCACATGAGTCTTATGCGGCCCAGCATGGCCGAGCACTAGTGGACAAAAAAGACATATGCGGTCCAAAATGCTCCAAACTCTATGCTGCCCCTCATTTGTTGTCTCAAACAGATTGATTCAATTTTGTGATAGGGCACGTGGCAAGTTGACCAAGTTTCAACTACCCAGATTCGCTGCAACAAAGAAATCTCAACAAACCACCAGCTGGCAGCCAAAGACCGAGTCTTCGTGTGTTGTTACAGCCACATGGCCACTGAAACCATATATACGGCCCAAAATATGCTCCATCCCAAAATTATTATAAATATCATGGTACCACACAAATGCTAAGGGCTGAAAAAAAATCAAGAGCATTTCCTCAAGAGCAAAGACTGTGTCCGATATTCCAAGGAGTAAGGCAGTTTCTACACTTCTCCTGAGCCTCCACCGTCACCCCCAGAATCAAAACTAAACAATTGTACTTAGATTGTTTCCTAGGATTTCTTTCTAGGCTCTTTTTATACTTGTAAAGTTTGCAATCAAATCCAGTTCCTCTGTAGTTCTTGTTTTGATAATTAATAGAAAATACGATGGCGACTCTGCTGGGGACTTCTTTCTCCACCGATGAGAAATTGGTGACATAATCCGACACGTCCAAGCTCGGCTCTACGTAGCAGATGCTTGTTGTTCGCTTTGATCAACAAGCATTCGAGGAAATACTCTCCGATGGGAGCACCAGTCCAGCATAGAAGTGAGCCAACCCGAAAAGAGCCCACAGGACATGGAGGCCCAAGACCACTGCCCCTCGCCAGGCTCTGGAGGAAACTCCTCTCGCCACTCAAGATGGCGACTAAAGCTCCCACGCGGCCTCGCTTCAAACCGCAAAGGACCCCGCTGACCCCAAATCCGGCAGAGGAAAATATTACGATGCTGGACTTTTGGGGGCACAAGGGAAAACTCATACGGTCGAAGAAGAGACCGCATAAGGAAGGTGGCTGCAGGCAGATTACCTATGCAGCAGCCAATCCTGGCCGCAGGCAGGATGCCCCATGTGGCCGCAGACAGATAGCCTATGCGGCAGCCAATCCTGGCAGCAAACAAGATGTCCCATGCGGCCCTATTAGAAGCTCTGTCTTTGACCGTCTCTCATGCGGACCTGACCCCATGCGACCCATTGAGAATGTTGAAGCTTCCAACTTAGACTCTTTCTACTACGCACCTTTGGGTGCTAAGTCGAAGAAGTCTAGGGCTGTACGGGCTCAATAAGCCCAGTCAACTGTCCAATCTGTTGACCGTCAGCGGGTACCGTTAACTATTACATGGGCCCCTGATGGAAAGCTGTACAGAACCTCTCGTGTCCAGCCCTCTGCGACAAACGGACATGGTAGGTCCCAAAAGTCTCCTTACAATGATCGAGAGCAAGTGCTTTTACTTATCTCAAATTAGGGAGCAAATATGATACCTACGCACCCGTACGCTCAGGATACCCGGGCCCACGAAACGGATGCAAAGGTAGATCAATCTGCCATCGACTTGCGAGAAGTACTCATCCACAAACGCAAGAAGAGAGAGGCAACCTTGGCATACGGTGAACCCTCTCTAGGACATCACTGTACCCAAGTTGTCATCAAGTGCTGTCGCAACAAGTCGACAGCATCTAAAGACCGACAGTCCGTCTTCCAACGACTGCACCAGCCAGCACCTGTCCGACGACAACTCGAGAAACAAGTACAAATTTTGGGAGACGAGGAATTTCCTTTCGTCTCCTATAATTTAAGTCGGAAGGTTCCTGCCGGCAATAGGAGAAAAAAGACAGGCTCCTCCAGCTCAGCAACCTCAGCCAGCACGGCAATAAAACTCTCATCTGGAGGATTGCCGCCGACGATCACAGGAGGTGTCTACCTAGGCACCCGTTCAAGAAAGAATCTTCTAACACCTGGGGGTTCATCCTCCATGTCTTTGGGGGTGAACGAAGTCGGGGGTGGTAGTCCCTTGAACGTATGCGACAACCCGGTGTTCCAAGAGGATGCGCAAGGGGTAGCGATCCACTGGAATTATGCAACAGACTTGGACGTCCCCGAGGGTGACCGCCTTCGCCAAGACGACGCAGCTTCCTGTACAGGGGGTAGCACCCCTTTCGAGTCCGAGGAGGAGGACATTGCCAATATTCTCCGATAATTTTTCTGTACGAGGGTACGACACGGAAAGCACATCCTCTACGGTCCCATCCGTCTCTCCTCACGTGTAGACAGTATTTATGGTAGAAGATGATTACGAAGGGCCTAGTGATCGACAACGTCTAGAAGCGCTTGAAGCCATGATCCTAACCTTGGTCAAGTCAGTAGACGAGATAAAGGCTGCCTTGCCAACTCAACCAGCTAGGCCACCTGGACAAACAAGTTTGGGCCCCGCAGTCAACACAGACTCAAATACGACCACTCCTCCTCTGGATGATAATCCTCCTGGAATATCCTCTCCCTCAGCTGTCGACGAGGCCAGGGAGGCAAGGAGAGAAGTCTAGGAGCTTCGAGCAATGTTCAATGGCCTAAGACTCCTTCCGGGACCTCAGAATACGGTAGCCGTATCCCGTTACATGGAGAGACGTTCCTTTTCCTCTGATGTACAAACCATTTCATATTGATTCATATGACGGAAAGACCACTGCTAGCCGGTACATGACTTATTTTGAGGTCACAACAGACCACTTGCCGCATAGTGATGCCATCCTCATACGATTATTTATCGGAGTATTGGAGGGAATCACGTTCAACTGGTATCGTAATCTCCCGGACAACTGCATCCATTCCTTTAACGGCTTCAAACACATGTTCCTGGAAAAGTTCTACGAAATTGGGCATGATGTGACAATGTCGTCTCTCATGGACATCGTTCAGGGAGAAAGAGAGCAAACGAGAAACTACATCGAGCGGTTTTGCCAAACCGCGATGAGATTGCCCCTAAGGCAATCCGGAAAGCTCTTTTGTTGAAATCTGCCAGGAGAAGTTGCTCCCCGCAATCAGCCTCTGGATGAGTGAAGATCAATTCAGGGATTGGACGACTTTCATCATAAGCGCTACAAATACGGAGACAAAGTTAAAGAAGGCTCGCCAGCTGGGATTACACATCCCAGATGGAGAGGACAAGAGCAAACGTCCTGGTACCACCTCCAATAACAACAACAGTGGTGGCACCACCAATAACCGGGACACCAAAGGTAAATAGGCCATGGTCACTGGTACAACCAAAAAGCCTGAACCAAAGCAAACGGAAGTTCCGAGGCCTAAGGAGATGACATACTCTTTTGATGACAGCTATGTTAAGCCTATCTTCGATATGCTCCTGAAGGCGGGTAGGATTCGACTCCGTGATGTAGAGCGCGAGCCTCGAGCGGTAGAGATCGAGGATCCAAAATATTGTCACTTCGACCGCTATGTCCACCACCCCACACATGAGTGCTTCGCATTAAAGCGGTACATCCAAAACCTCATCAACTCCATTGCTCTGTCGCTGGATTTCGAAGAGGTTACTGTGGCTGCAAACATGGTATCCATTCAGTTCGGCGACTTCCCCCAACGAAAACTCAAGACGGGGTAGTACCTGTTCCCGGGACAACGATGGAGGTTACTAACCTTCCACCTGTCCGGGACCAAATGACTAGATTGGTGCCTCTCACCATGTCACGAGGAGAAGTCTTGTGGGTCCATCCGGACTTAGTGCCTGAAGTTACCCAGGCGGTGCCATCTAGCAAAAAGAAGGACGAAAAGTCCAGATCATGCCACACAATCTCGGCTGAAGCTGAGGAGGCGGCGGCCGTTGTTACCCGATCTCGTGCACAATTCCAGCCCACTCTGGGTGATTCAGTCGAAGACCCTCAGCCGACAATACTGCCTGCTACTGATGTTCCGGGACCATCTCAGCCTCCACCGGCGAACAAATCCAAGCCGAAGGAAACTCGCTTCGACAGGCCGCTCCGTAAGGACACACCTCAGGGGCTGGAGAGACCTTACAACTTTGACATATTATCATAACTGGCTAATACGCCATCAAAGTTGTCGTTATACGAGCTCCTAAGGCTCTCCAAGGATATTCGTGTCGCATTGAGCGAAGCACTCCAGAATGCTGACACCTAGTTAGCTCAGATCAAGCTTACAGGAGAAGACTCGTGAGCAAATCTCCCGAACAACAATTGCGCAGATACAATGCCCAACATCGTATTTACCTCACAGGACATGTTAATCAAAACCAACTTGTATGATCGCCCTTTGTACTACACTGGATACATAGGCGACGTCAAGGTGGATCGGATGCACATCGATCCTGGCTCGTCAATAAGCATCATCCCAAAAAAGCTTGCTTCAACTCCTGGGCATCCCTATACACCGGCTAGCATCGACCAACACTGCTATTAGCAGTTTCAACTCGGGAAGAAGCTATCCCCTGGGAAAGATTTGCTTGAAATGTCACATCGACGACCTGAAGACGGAGGTTACCTGTTACATCATAGACGCAGATACATCCTATAATATCCTCTTAGGGCATCCCTGGATTCATGACTGTATGATCGTGCCATCCACGCTCCACTAGTGCTTCAAGTATGTCAGTAAGTACGGCTTCGTAAAGATGGAATTCGCCGACATCGATCCCTTCAAAGGGGTTGAGTCTTACTATTCGTAAAAGGCTTGTCTATATGAGAAATCTAAACAGCACACAATTGATGAGGGGACGCAAAATGAACTGGAGGCTGCAACAGGGTCAGAGGAACCTGTAAAAATCCGTTTCCAGGCCCGTAAACCGTGCAAAGCCGTACCCCTTGTCGCAACTTTGCATAAAAAGGTGCATGGTTCCCCCCGCCCCAACTGCGCAGTTGGAATCGATGGTCATCCGAATCCGAAGGTCTAGCCAGAAGCCAAAACCCGTTATAGAACCGATGGTGTTCCGATTGCCGAAATCCAATCAAAGGAAAACGGAAGATGCGAGGTCCTCTATGGAGACGATGGTAATCCGATTGCCGAAATCCAATCAAAGGCGAACGAAAGATGCAAGGTCCTCTGTCGAGTCGATGGTTATCCGTCTCCCCAAGATGAGCCGACAGGAAAGTGTTGATCCAAGGCCCTCAGACAAGTTGATGCCACGAGCAGAACCCTTGGTGGTCAAGCTACCCAGGACGTCGCCCCAGCCGCTGGTCACGCAGGGGGTAGCTGAAGAGGAGGCTGAACTGGCAAAATATATGGTTACATATGTTGATAGTCCCTCTGCCGATGATGTAATTCCTCTAGACAAGATATATTATTTCATCAATAAAAGGTTGTCGTTGAACTATCCTGAGCGTAATAAGCTTAATCTGATGTATGCTATGGAGCACGATCTGGAAATTAACTTGCACACACAGGTGACAATCGCCTATACCGCGAACCGACTTACTTCCATTAGAGCTGCCTATTTCCTCATCCCGGACAGAAGAAAAGGCGATCATACAATCATCTTCGACCGAAAAGAAGGTCCTCAACCTTTCGTGCAAAAAGAGTTCGATCTCGAACCCGACACTGGAAGATCGCTGCTCTACCTATATAGTTCCCGAGCTAAGTACTTCTGCAAAAGCAGGGGTTTGACATGGAGACTACCCCAGGTCTGAACTACGACAATGGTCGGCGATCGCCTCTGTAGCTGCCAGTCCCGGCTAGGAAACCTCAGGATTATTACAGCAAGTCCAGACACGATCTCGGTTATGTTACACCAGCAAGAACGCTTGAGAGCTCCGATGAGGAATACGAGTAGCATTCTCACTCATCCGAATCACCCACTTACGATTTCGATGATAGCATTGGGGATATATTCAGGCAAACACTGTCTGTCAACATGGCATCCGCTGACATTCAGAAAGAAGACGAAGAACTACCCAAATTCCTTGAATTGGAGCCATGGGTCCAATAGATGGATGCACAATGTGAGAAGCACTTTGAACAATGAGATCCTCCCACTGAAGATGCAGTCATGCAAGTTGACCTCGGCGATGAATCCTCCGTAAAGCCAATTTTCATCAGTAAAAGCCTGACGGACGATGAGCGGGAGTCGCTGTTGCAACTTGTTAGAGAATATATCGACGTCTACGCTTGGAGCTATGAAGACATGCCAGGACTAAACCCCGAGATCGTACTTCATAAGATCAACATTCACCCAAACGCAAAACCAGTCAAACAACAGCAACGGCGATTCCGTCCAGACATCATGAATTCCATCGAAACTGAAGTAAACAAGCTCATAGCTAGCGGCTTCATTCGTGAGGAAAAACACCTAGACTAGGTAGCTAATATAGTATCCGTATCAAGAAGAATAGGAAGATCCGAATTTGCATCGACTTCTGCAACCTGAATACGATATATCCTAAGGATGAATTCCCTCTTCCTATCACAGACATAATGATCGATAATACATGTGGCTTCGAGCACATGTCCTCTATGGATGGCTTTTCGAGATACAATCAAATTAAAATATTTCCTGATGATGAGAAGCATACATCATTTAGAACACCGATCGGCGTATATTGTTACACAGTCATGCCCTTCAGCCTAAAGAATGTCGGTGCTACATATCAACGAGCTATGAGTGTCATTTTCAGAGACCACTTGTGCAAGACGGTGGAGTATTACGTTGACAACATCACCGTCAAAAGCCGCTCCAAAGATGACCACTTATACGATTTGAGGACAGTGTTCGACCTCATACGAGCGCACAATCTGAAGATGAATCCCACCAAATCCTTCCTAGGTATGTCCAGTGGGAAATTCTTGGGCTTTGTCATCACCTCTCGGGGTATTCACATAGACCCCGATAAAACAAAAGCAATCCTGGAGATGAGTCCACCGAGGAACCTCCACGAACTCCGAGACCTCCAGGAAAGATTAGCTAAGTCAACCCCCTCAGGGTTCTCATGACCAAGTCAGGCACACTCAGTTCTCGTTTAGCCACCTGGGCGATATTGTTGTCCGTCTACGACATGGTTTTCGTTCCATAGAAGGCTATCAAAGGTCAAGCCTTGGCCGACTTCTTAGCAGCCCATCCAGGCTCAAAAATAGCCAAAATCTATGAAGAAATCCAAGACGAAGTCGTCAACTCAAACATGACTTCACATGATGCCATTTGGCGAATATTCTTCGACGGTGCTTCAAGAACGGGGCCCCAAGGTAATATCGTCGCTAGATTCAGGATAATATTAATTTCTCCCTCTGGATTGGTAGTCAATCGGGCGTACTCTCTCACAGAGCCATGTTCAAATAATGTGGTCGAATATAATACTCTAGTCATCGGGCTCTGACTCACAAAAAAAGTAGGGATTGAATACCTAGAAGCGTATGGCGGCTCACAGTTGATTGTTAATCAAATCCGAGGCTCATACGAGGTCTGTAATGAGGACCTAATTCCTTATCATCAGACAGTGATTACCATTATTCCAACCTTGGAGGGGTTCTTTATAGAGCATGTTCCTAGGCTCCAAAATATTGAAGTCGATGCCCTAGAAGGCCTCGCCGCTTCCTTGGCAGTTATAAATCATGTTCATCATCTAGTCGACGTGATAGGCCACGAGCTGGTCCATCCCAAAACAATGTTCAACTAGGTACGAGTTACTCCGCCCAGATAATCAATGACATACAAGACTGGAGACTCCCGTTCATCGACTTTGTAGTCTACGAAATTCTGCCAGAGAATGTGAAAGAAGCAACTTCAATTAGAAGGCATTCTCTCATATTCTTTTATGACACGGAAACAAAAATGCTATATCGACGATCCTACGATGGACTACTGCTACGCTGCCTATCAAATGCAGAAGCCAAAGAAGCCCTACGCGAGGCCCATGATGGCATTTACGGGGCTCACCAACCTGGCCCAAAGTTGCAGGACCGTCTCTGCCGGATGGGCTATTACTGGCCTACGATGGTAGCAGATACGGTTGATTATGCAAAGAATTGTAGAGCTTGTCAGATCCACGCAGACTTCATACATCAACCATCCGAATTCTTGTACCCAATAGTGGCCTCTTGGCCATTTGAAGCATGGAGAATGGACATTATTGGCCCAATCACCCTACCGTCGTCCAAGGGACACCGATTTATACTTGCAATCACCGATTACTTCTCCAAGTGGGCGGAAGCTATTCCGCTTGCAGAGGTAAAGACATCAAACATGATTAGTTTCATAAAATATTATGTCATCTACCGTTTTGGACTGCTTCGGAGGATTATTCACGACAATGGTCCGCAGTTCGCAAGCCATGCTTTTTATCGATTCTGCAACAAAAATCGGATTCAGAATATGGCTTCAACAACATACAACCCATCGACTAACGGTCTGGCTAAAGCTTTTAACAAGACCATAATCAA
This sequence comes from Iris pallida, assembly GCA_029216955.1. Classification (NCBI taxonomy): domain Eukaryota; kingdom Viridiplantae; phylum Streptophyta; class Magnoliopsida; order Asparagales; family Iridaceae; genus Iris; species Iris pallida. The sequence continues at coordinate 4,860,867 of JANAVB010030420.1, read as the reverse complement.
GCTTCTCAAAAAGTTCGTGTCTTCAAACAAGCGCGACTGGAATGAAAAGTTGGGCGAATGCTTATGGGCGTACCGCACTACAATTCGGACGACTACAGGAAATACACCGTTCTCTCTGGTTTACGGGAGCGAGGCATTTCTCCCATTAGAGACCCAGATTCCTTCGCTTCGTGTGGCCCTTACTTATCGGTTGACGTCGGACGATAACTACCATCGGCGGCTACAAGAACTGGAAGCCTTAGACGAGAAGCGTTTACAAGCTCAACAAAGCATCGATCTCTATCAAGCATGCATCTCTCGAGCTTTCAACAAGAAAGTCAAGCAGAGAACATTCAAAGTAGGCGATCTCGTCTTGGCCGTCCGTAGACCGATGGTTATAACTCACAAAACTGCCAACAAATTCCAGTCCAAATGGGAGGGCCCATTTGTCATCGAGTCCGTATTCTCGAACGGCGCATACCGGCTCGCAAAATAAAATGGAGACTTGCATATGATGCCCATAAATGGCAAGTTCCTGAAAAAATATTATGCTTAAAGACATGCTCCTAGAATCTTGAGTTATGTATACCAAGTACCTCTGAACTTACACTCTACTTTCTCCGAATGGATTCACATCGCATCTCCCTGGGTGACAAGTCATATATACTAATACCTCTGAACTTCCACTCTAATGCTTCATTCCGCCGGAGTCTGCTAGGTTCGTTTTTATTGCCTCTCAGCAAACTTCCTGGTTTTGATTGTCGTATATCACGTCCATACTACCTCTTATATAGATAATCTCCTAACTTAACACATGTACCCAATCTAGGATAAAGCCACGGTGTTAAGGCCATAGAACCTATCACGTCCATATTACCTCTTAGATTTTGTTTCAAAATCTATTACTCGCACCACTGGTGCACAAAAGGGTAATAGGTCCACAAAAAAATCATTCAAATCTATTACCCGCATCACCGGTGCACAAAAGGATAATAGGTCCACAAAAAATCGTTCAAATCTATTACTCGCACTACCAGTGCGCAAAAGGGTAATAGGTCCACAAAAATCATTCAAATCTATTACTTGCACCACCGGTGCGCAAAAGGGTAATAGGTCCACCAAAAATCGTTAAAATCTATTACTCGTACCACAGATGCACAAAAGGGTAATAGGTCTACAAAATTCCCCCAGTGGGATGTCCTCTGCCAACCACAAATGCTGTATTAGACCCTCTAGTACAAGCACCCCTTTCCTCACAATCATATACTTCTGGAGCCCAATTGTTCTGTTGCATTCACTCCCCAGTAGTAGAACAACCATGTCCACATCACCTCTGAGTTGTTTTCCTACCCTTTACAAAGCAGATGATGCTAAAAACAAATGTTTACCACATCCTCCTTACCTTTGAGTAAACACCCCGTGCAACAACCCCTGCGTTGTGGCGTATCAATCATAGAACTTCCATGTCTATATCACCTCTGAGTTGTTCTGTGTATCCTCACCGAGTTCACTCCTACCACGTCCATATCACCTCTGAATAGGAAAGCTCTACCATCAATCTCATATTTACCACGTCCATATCACCTCTAAGTAAATATGTTGGTTCCCTCTCTCAACTTATTATCTGTACCTAAAAATAAGGTACGCCAAGGATGATAAGTCTACATAAAATCCCTAACGGAAGTACCCAAACCTATCACGTCCATGTTACCTCTGATAGGATTGTCACACCTAAACAGTTCTACTATCCATGCTTCTTATTCAAAGTATTCCAAATTTGTAATTTGAAAACTTTGAAGGGGGACTTGTAGAAGCATGGAAAAGATGGAGTTCATGCGGATCATATTACAACAAAAAAAATCTGACTGCATGGGTGCTCTGGGCTAAGTTAATTTAGTCCGCAGAAGGAAGAGGCGCATGACAAACTCTGCGATCCAAAATATTACAAACTCCATGCGGACCATCATTGTTGTCTCAAACAGATTGATTATATTAAAATGCGACCAAACTGAATCGGGCCACAGAAGAAAGAGCTACTTATGCAGCCAAGCTGATCAGCATCAGAAGCCCCTATGATAAAGCTGATAACTCTAACACATCCTGACAAAAAGATGAAGATAAGACGTAACCTTTCAAAAAAGACAGGAAGTGGCATATCAGCAGACATAGGACCCACGTGCCTTAACCTAGAGCCCACGTGTCTGAGAGTTCATGCAGTCGAAGGCATGGTCCGCAAGGGTGTCAAACGGCCAGGAGGACTGTGACCTGAGACGCATGAGCCTTATGCGGCCCAGAATGACAAAATATGACTAAGCAATTTGCCAAGACTGCAGGATCTATGCGGCCCAAAAGTCTTCAAACTTCATGCAGACTGGTGGCACTTCTGGCGGGACACGTGGCTAAGGGAAATTGCGACCTGAGCCACATGAGTCTTATGCGGCCCAACATGGCCGAGCACTATAGGACAAAGAAGACCTATGCAGTCAAAAATGCCCCAAACTCCATGTGGCCCCTCATTGATGTCTCAAACAGATTGATTCTATTTTGTGATAGGGCACATGGCAAGTTGACCAAGTCTCAACCACCTAGATTCACTACAATAAAGAAATCTCAACAAACCACCAGTTGGCAGCCAAAGACCGAGTCTTCGTGTGCTGTTACAGCCACATGGCTACGAAACCATCTATGCGGCCCAAAATATGCTTCATACCAAAATTATTATAAATAGCAGGGTACCACACCCATGCTAAGGGTTGGAAAAAAAATTAAGAGAATTTCCTCAAGAACAAAGACTGTGTCTGATAGTCCAAGGAGTAAGGCAGAGTTTCTACACTTCTCCCGAGCCTCCACCGTCACCTCCAGAATCAAAAATAAACAATTGTACTTAGATTGTTTCCTAGAATTTCTTTCTAGGCTCTCTTTTGTACTTGTGAAGTTTGCAATCAAATACAGTACCTCTGTAGTTCTTGTTTTGATAATTAATGGCAAACAATGTTGCCTCGAACCAAAGCTCAGCTAGCATGATGCATACACATAGACAAATCCTTTCATCGTCAGCAAAGTTCTTCTCAAAGACTCCTTCATTAAGCTTGCTACTTTTGTGAACAAATAGTTCTGCAATCCTAGTCCCCGACTGGCATAAGTTTTCCCAAGTTTGCCAAGGAGAAGACTTGTCAGGGTACAACATTGTGAGAGAGAAGGGTTCACGAATGAGTTGTGCCCTAAAAATACCCTCAATTTATAGATTGTGTGGTCAAACCCATACGCCAAGTGGCATCTAGTCAAAGGCTCTGAGTTAATTGGATGAACCTGGCATTCATTACATTAAATCTCATTTAATGAGATTTTTTGAGTGAGTCTTTTCTCGAGCCCCATAAAGTGGCAACATTAAGGAGTCGTTGACTCAAATGCCTCAAAAAGCGCAATGCTTTAGAGTCTCAAAAGCACAGTACCCCGGAGCAACAAAAGTGTAACGCCTTGAAAGCATCCAAAAGTGCAGAACTTGAGAAACAGCTGAGGACTCAACACCTACCATGGTCCATCACTTCAGCATTTATGACAAACTGACACAAAAGTCAGAGACAGTTATCAAATGACAGCTATCATATGGCAGAAGCGAGATGTCAGATGACAGATATCAAATGACAGACATCAACAGAGAGCACAGCCTTCAATGCACCCCATAACTTGTTGCCACTTTGGCACTCAGAAAGCGCAGTCTCTAAGATGTCCAAGAAGCACAGCCTCTAGGACATCCCGAGAGCGCAGCCTCTAGGACGTCCAGAAGTGCAGCCTCTAGGATGCACAATCCACACACGACATTATTAAAATGTGCCATGTGGAAGCAGTATCTATTAAGATACGATCAAATCCATCATGTTGAAACAGAATGAGATCTTTGAGCGATATGCACATGACATGTGTCATTGACTCAGTCATGTTTATAAATGGGTGCCAACCACCCAAGGTCTTAGCAATAAGAGAATCTCAACAACTACCATGTATCAGCTCATCAGTAGCCCCAACAGTGTACTTACAACAGATTCGATAATATTTTCGTGCGCGCAACGCTCCTGTGCACCAAAAATCCATGCGTACATCGCATATGTTCCCACCTATAAATAGAAGAAGTCCTCTTTCATTTAGGATCTTCGACTGCTTCTTGATTGGCAAACCCAGATCAACCACTCACAGGCATTCAGAAAGTCAGAGCAAGTTCTTCTCGTCAAATCCTCAACGGAGTAAAAGAACTACTATAGTGTTCGATCTCTATCATCACACTTCTCCAGAATAAAATTGTACTTAGATCTCCTGTTTAGGATTTCTTTTGTACTTCTTCTCGTTTGTAATAAAAAAAATTCTTCAACTTTTGTTCATGGCAAACAAAATGGCGACTCTGCTGGAGACTTCTTTCCCCTTTGACGAGAAGGTTTTGACGCATTCTGACAAAAACTTGTTGGAATCCTCTCAAAAGATATTGGTCCTACGTTTCGATCAGCAAGCTTTTGAGGACCTACTCTCTGACGGAAACACGAGTCCTTTGAAGCGGCTAGCAAAGCCGAAGAAGACTTGCCACACCTGGGTGCCCAAGAATGTTTTGCCAAACAGTAAGACTGAAGGGGATGCGCCCCAAGCTTCCCAGAACTCTAGTGCACTCCATGCGCCTGCATTCACTACTGCTGTGGTTCCTTAACCGACTCCAGTTTTTGAGAAGCACAGCAAAGGCTGCCACTTCTAGGCTGTGCGCCAAACAAAGGTACAGCATAAAAGAAAACGTACAACATCTCATTGGCGCACGAAGCCAGATGCACAGGAAAGATCCTTTTTCTTTGACAGAGTTGCCTACCCCTTGGGTAAGGCCAAGTTGGACTCTGAGTACTACGTGCTTTCTAGGGTTAGTACGTTGAAGTCCAAGACAGCACGCGTCATGTACGATCAACGTATTACACCAACAGCTAGCCAAAAGCATACGGTGACAGTAATGCGCACAGTTGAGGGCAAGCTGTACAAAATTGATTTAGGAGCTCCTGCGCCTCGAATGACACAGTTCTCAAAGTCCCCTTATCACTTGGCCGCTCATGTGCAGGAACCAAGCTAGGGAGCGAATATTATGGTGATAGATTCATGCGAGCAGTGTGGCTATGAGCGTAAAGTGAGTCTGCCCCACAAGCAACCCATACTCATGACCTAAGCATGTCTCATGCACAGGAATTGTGTCAGGGGACGCATTTATCACATCTTCGCTCATGCGCCATCTTGGCTGTGCGCGTGAAGTGAGAGTAAATATATGAATACCTCTTCCTGTGACTTATATGATGTGATCTCTCACAAACGTAAGGCCGGAGAGACATATATTATGTATAATGTGCCTACCTCAGGGCACACTTGTGCTAACATAATCATCAACTATTGCCATAACCAGACAGCAGTATCTCCATCCATAAGGCAGTCAATTTTTCAACGGCTGCGGACATCAACACGTGTTCGACAATGACACGGCAAGAGGTTGTCGATAGATGACAAGGATGAACTTTTGGTTATCCCATGCAATGCTACATAGAGATCACCCTCCCTCAAGAAAACTTCTAAAAATCCTCCTATTTTGCCTAGTGCATCTAAGTCTAAGAGCCTACCTCAAGGCAACAGGCTAGCGGTGCCCAGCACGGGTGTGTTCCAACATACTTGCTCCAAGGCCAAGTCCTCATCGGAGGGAACTATTGCTTCATCGGCAGTACAAGCTGGGGGTAGCAAGCCCCCGATATTCTGTTGTAACACATCATTCCAACCAGACGAAGGTTTGTACGGGATGGACATAGATGCTTCTGGCAGTGCAAACTATCATCAGGCTGGGGGTAGCTTCTCCCTTGAATCAGAAGATAAAAACAACTTGTCAGTTTTCCCTCAAAAAAGTGAAGCCCAAGGATCCAAGACGGAGAGCGAAAGATCCATTGTGTCATCTACTTCCAACCACCTGATGTCAGTATATATGACAAGGGGTGACAGTGCGGGGAGCAACGAAGGGTTAAACCATCGGCAGCATATAGAGGCCCTCGAAACATGCCTCAATACATTGATCGAATCTATGCAAGCCTTGACCTTTGTAGTCTTCGAACTCAAGGACAGATTGCTACCCTATGCCCCTGCTCCAGCAAATCAAGACCCAGGGACAAATGGGGAATCTAATGCACCTTCTCAGGTGCCACTCCCAACTGAGAACCATGCACTGCCACGATCATGGCCCGCCAATGTTAAAGGACATACAACTGGCTCTTAGAGATCTATATGCTCACTTTGACGCAAGGGACAAATGTGACTCACTCCAAAAACTGGGGATCTAGCAATCATATCCCCCTGAATGGAACAATATGGTTTATCCTCCCAAATATAAACCACAAACTCTGACTCTATTTGACAGAAAAGAGGCTTTCCATCAATATTTGACATACTTCGACTCTATGACTGGATATTTGCCAAAAGACGATGCCCTGCTCACAAGCCTTTTGTTGGGGCATTACACGGGGTGGCATACGAATGGTTCTGTAACCTCCCCGACAACTGGATTTTAACTTTTGACAATTTGAAGCGACTCTTCCTCTCCCGATTCTATGAGGGAGGAATGGACATGACAATATCCGCTCTCATGGATATTGTTCAGAAAGAAAAGGATTCTGTTCATGCCTACATCGAGCGCTTCTGCCAAACGGTCTTGAGGTCACCACCTGGTGTGCATGAACCCGTGCTAATGGACTAATGCCGTAAAAATATGATCCCTGCAATTAAACTCTGGCACAACCCTCCTTAATGCACAGAGTGGATGCCATTCATTATCAGTGCCGACAATGCTGAAAAAAATTCTTACGATGCACGCTTGTTGGAGGGTAAATTTCCCTACACTCGAAGACTAGGGGAAACGCCCATCTGGCAACAACTCCGCCAAAACTAGCAAGGACGAAAAGGGAAAACAAGCTCTGATTATCAATATTTCCAAAGGTTCAGCATCCGTTAACCAAAAGCTCGCAGAGGTGCCAAGGCCAAAGGAAAATTACTCCTTTAACGACAAAGATGTGCTTGAGCTCTTTAACGTACTGATAAAGGGTGAGAAGCTGCAGCTCCCACCTCCCAAGCATTCCGATGAAGTGGACAAGGTGGACAACCCAAGTACTGTCATTACCATCGATACGTCCACCACTCGACACGTGACTGTTACATGTTGAAGAAGCAGATCTAGAGGCTCATTGATGCCAAGGTCCTCTCACTTGATTATGAGGACAAAACGGTCACTGCCAATATGGTGACCCTTCAATTCGATAGCTTGCCAAAAACGGAAGCCTAAGATGGTGTCGTTCTGATCCCCAAGACGACAATGGAAGTTGTTAACCTTCCATCGGCCCGTGATAATTCTCAGGGCCTGATCCCGCTTACAACGCCACGAGGCAAGGTTGTATGGGTCCATCCCGACCTTGCCCTAAACATAATGCAGTCCCCGACACGCTCTGTCAATGGGAAGAAATCTAAATTGTGTCGCATGGTGTCTGCCATGACTGATGAAGCCATGGTTGGCACTCGCTCTGGTCTATCTTACCAGCGAAAGGGCAATAAAGTTTCGGAGGAAGATGTACCTCCACCTGCTATGGCCACCACGCCCGATACTTCAGAAGCAGTTCCATCTCAACCTCCTGCAACAAAAAATAGAAGCAGAAGGAGATTCGCTTTGACAAACATCTGAGGAAAGACTCAATGGTAGGGCCAATCAAGCCCTATAACTTTGATATATTGGCAAAACTTGCCAATACTCCAGCCAGGCTGTCGCTTTTCGAGCTCCTTTGTCTCTCTAAAGAGATATGAGATGCCTTCATCGAGGCATTACAACATGCTGACTCATTTCTCAGCCAAGTGCAAATACTTAAAGAAGATCCTACCACATACCCACATTGCTACAGTGTGGTCGAGACGATCCCGAACATCATCTTCACTCAGCAAGACATGTTGCTGAAGAATAATAGACATAACAGACCCATGTACTAAATGGGGTATATTGGTGCCATCAAGGTTGATCATATACATATCGATCATGGTTCCTCTCTCAGCATCATCCCTCGGAGTTTTCTCCAGACCTTGGAGATACCGATGCATCGGTTGACCGCATCCAACACCACCATCAGCAGTTTTAATGCTAGAAAAAGCAATATGTTGGGCAAGATCCATCTAAAGTGCCAGATAGATAATCTCCAAATGGATGTAACATGTTATGTCATTGATACGGATATATCTTACAATGTCTTATTGGGACGACTGTGGATACACGAATACATGATCGTACCCTCCACCCACCATCAATGCATTAAGTATGTGGCTGGCAACGGGATCATTAAGACAGATATTACTGACATTGAACCTTTCTGAGGACTTGAGGTATATTGCACTGATGTTGATTTGTACAAGCCAGTCTACTACGACGATGATTTCGATGATACAGATAATGAGGCGAAAGCTGCAGCTGTGACTGAAGAACCGCTGAGAGTCAGATCGAAAGGGAAGCCTCCCCAAACGTCGACTCCTCTTGTGGACAAACTCCATGGAAAGGCTCCCGCCCCCCCATGACTGTCAAGTTATAAGCAAGAACCCAAGAATCCATCAGGGTCAAGTTGCCAAGAAGGACCCCAGAAGTAGCTCCAAGGTCACGAGATCCTCCGGCTACAGCTCCTTTAGTAGTCAAGCTAAGGCGGAAGGCTCCACCACCTTCTCCCATGGCTGTTCCGGTCCTCACAGATGAAGAGTTGGAGGATTATATATTTGCCAATACTGAGGCACTTCTTTAGACGATGTAATTCCTCGGGATAAAATTCCATATTTCATTAATAGAAAGCTATATTTGAATTACTCTTGTGCACAATGGAATATTATATATGTCTTGGATAATGCTTTAGGTATGTTACAAACATAAGTAACAACCACCCATATTACAAACTGAATTGTCCCATCCTGAGATGCTTACTTCGTAGTCCCAGCAAAAAAGAATGACTAGGAGTCCATCATCTTCGGTCGGGTAGAACGTCCACAAAGACTTTCCCCGGACGAACAAGAACCCGAAAACGGCAAGATGCAAATCTACAGTTATACTGCTCAGGCTAAAAAGCCCATCCAAAAGATGGGTTACGACTTGACAAGTAGCAAAGGTCTAAACTACGGCAAGGGCCGACACCTCCCCTTACGGCTTCCTCTTCCAAAAGAAAAGTCTTAAAATTATTACCAACGTACCCGCCGAGGGGTGGGCTATGTTACACCCTCGACAACTCCGAATTTGGCCCGCAGGTCGCAATGCATAAAATTAACATTCAACTAGATGCCCCGGTCAAACAACAACAGTTGTATTTTCACCCTAATGTCATAGATGCTATTGAAACCAAGGTGAACATGCTCATCACCAGCAGCTTCATTCGCGAGGAGCAACACCCAGATTGGGTAACTAATATTGTTCATGTCACCAAGAAGAATAAAAAGATTCGAGTCTGCATATACTTCAGGGATCTCAACTTGACCTGTCCGAAAGACGAGTTTTCCCTCCCAATTATGGACGTAATGATCGATAATACTTGTGGCTTCGAACGTACGTCTTTTATGAATGAGTTTTTGGGCTACAACCAGATCAAAATGTTCCCTGACGACGAAAAGCATACTTCATTCCGAACGCCAAAAAGAATCTATTGTTACATAGTAATGCCTTTCGGTTTAAGAACGTCGGGCGACATATCAGCGAACTATGAGCACTATATTCCGTAAACACCACAAAAAAATGGTGGAATGTTCTGTTGATGACATTGCCATCAAAAGTTAAAAAAGGCCAACCATTTGGAAGACCTAAAGACTGTGTTCGACATCAATGCGGGCACATCAGCTAAAGATGAACCCAACCAAGTCTTTCCTAGGGGTTTCCAATGGCAAGTTCCTGGGCTTTATCATTACAGCCAGGGGCATTCATATTGACCTTGTGAAGACCAAGGCCATCCTGGACGTAGCTTCTCCCAAGAACCTCTATGAGCTTCGTGGCCTATAAAGACGCTTGGCATACATCCCAAGATTTATAGCAAATCTTTTTGGACGATGCCAACCTTTCACTAAATATATGAAGAAGGGAGTTTCTTATGTCTTGACAAAGAAATGCCAACAAATATTCGATGACATCAAGAAATATCACACCAGTCCCTCAGTCCTGGTAGCCCTGATCATGGGGAAGCCCTTTTTACTATACGTCAGAGCCATGAACCATTCTCTCGGTGCCTTGCTAGCCAAGAAAAGCAATAAAGGCCACGAGCAAGCAATCTACTATCTGAGCAGGACCATGATTGGGGCCGAACATCGGTATAATTCTATTGAGAAAAAGTGTCTTACTCTAGTCTTTGATATCCAAAATATGCGCCACTATATAGCTGGATAGACAATCTACGTTATCATTAGGGTCAACCCCTTCAGAGTCCTCATGACCAAGCCTGGAGCACTAAACACGCGGTTAGCCACATGGTAATCCTGCTATCGCACTATGACATGGTATTCGTCCCATAAAAGGTGGTTAAGGGTCAAGTATTAGCCGATTTATTGTCTGCACATCATATGCCAGAAACATTAAAACTCTATGATGGGATTCCCGATGAGGTCTTGGAGTCCAACGCGGTCACGGAAGATCCCATTTGGTGAATGTTCTTTAACGATGCTTCAAGAACATGGCCCAAAGGCGAGATCATTGCGGGAGTAGGAGTGATCCTGGTCACTTCTGAAGGCCTAGTCATTCATCGTACATATTCTCTCATGAAATCATGCACCAACAATGTCGTCGAGTATAATATCTTTATCATCGGCCTCCATCTCGCTAAGCAGTTAGGAGTCGACTACCTAGAGGCTTATGGTGACTCAAAGTTGATAATAAATCAGGTCAGAGGCAAATACGAGGTCCGACATGAGAATTTGGTCATTTACCATCAAGCGGCAATCGACATCATCTCCACCTTTATAGGATTCTTTATAGAACATGTGCCTCGATTAAAGAATCTGAAAGTCGATGCCCTCGTTGGTCTCATCGCTTCTTTATTAGCTCCTGCCATGACCCAGTACTTCGTCACTGTGATGGGCCAAGAATTGGTTTACCCAAAGAATAACCTATGCATGTGTCTGAGCTACTCTGTACAAACAGACACTAATGTTGACATTAGAGACTGGTGATTCCCGTTCATAGACTACGTGGTCTATGGGATTCTACTCGAGGACTCAAAAGAAGTCACTTCCATTAAGAGACGTTCGCTCCGTTTCTACTATGACGCAGCTACTAAAATGATGTATTGTCATTCATATGACGGACTCCTCCTTCGATGTTTATATAATGTTGAAGCAAAAAAAGCACTCCGGGAAGCGTACGATGGCACTTACAGAGCCCATCAACCCAGTCCTAAGTTGTAGGACCGATTACGGCGTATAGGCTACTATTGGCCCACCATGATGGCAGATGTTGTCGATTATGCTAAGAAGTGCCGAGTATGTCAACTACATGCTGACTTCATTCATCAACCCTCTGAATTTATGTACTCCATGGCTGCGGCTTGGCCATTCGAAGCATAAAAAATAAATATCATTGGGCCAATTAGTCCTCCGTCCTCCAAAGGACATTGGTTTAACCTCGCCATTACCGACTGCTTCTCTAAGTGGACGGAGGTGATAATGCTAGTGGAGGTAAAAACCTCCTCGAACGTGGTTAGCTTCATTAAGCACTATGTTATCTACCACTTCGAGGTTCCCCGAAGAATTATTCACGACAACGGCCCTCAGTTTGCGAGCCATGTCTTCCATAGGTTCTACGACAAAAATAGGATACGGAATATAGCATCGACAAGAAAAATAGACTAGCATAAGCATTTAACAAAAATCGTTAAGCTACTCAAGAAAATTGTGTCATCTAATAAATGCGACTGGAATGAAAAGATAGGCGAATGTCTATGGACTTATCGTACAATCATTCAGACACCTACTGACAATACGTCATTATCTCTTGTCTACATGAGCAAAGTGGTACTCCCCCTGGAGATACAAATTCCACCTCAAGGGATAGCTATCACCAACCAGTTGAGAGACAAAGACAACCAACACCGTCGGCTACAAGAGTTAGAAGCATTGGATAAAAAGCATCTACTAGCTCAACAACGTATTGAGATGTACCAAGCCCAGATTTCTGGAGCATTCAACAAAAGGGTCAAGGAAAGGATGTTCCAGGTCGGTGACCTCGTGCTATCAGTTTGAAGGCCCATGGTCATGACTCATAAATCTGCTGACAAGTTTGAACCCAAGTGAGAGGGGCCTTTGTCATAGAGACGGCGTACTCTAATGGTGCTTACTGACTCGCTAAGCCTAACGAAGATGTGCTAATCATGCCGATCAATGGCAAATTTTTAAAGAAATACTATGTCTAGTTTTGAGCGTGTATTTCTAATAAAATCCTTTGAACCGCTTTCCACAATTATATTTTACTATGTTTGTTTAAACCTCTGAGCGGGATGTTATGTTTCACCATATCCACATTACCTCTGAGTGAATATTCTTATGTAGCCACCCCTGCGTCACTACGAACCCTACATAGACATCCACGTTCATATTACCTCTGTGTTATTTTTATGTACCCACAGAGTTTTGTCTTTCTATATTCGCACAACCTCTAAAAAAGTCAAACCTGCCATCAAGATAATATTTACCATGTCCATATTACCTCTGAGTAAACACCTCTACAAAAATATCCCCATTAGAGTTACTTCCATCCTATCATGTTAAAACTACCTTTGAAAGGATTTTTACAATCACAAAGTTTGCAAATAAATAGACAAGAAGCAACTGAGGACTTTTATTTCTTTCATAATAAAGGAAAGGAAAAAAGTTTGGCTATACCGAAATAAAAAAGCCTCTCTAAAAAGGGGCACAAAATGAGAAAACAAGGAGGCTACTGTCTAAGATGGTCGACGAGAAAGGTCATCGATCCGACCTTTTAAGATCCCGGTGGTCAGCTTTTCCAAATCCTCATCCACCAAGGGCGAGAGATCACATTCAAGGCCTTGAAGATCTAACAAATGAGTCTCCAACTCCACCATCGAAGCCTCCAAAGCGTCGGCTCTTACCTCATATCTGAAATGGCCTTGTAGCGCTGCAAGCTAGAGTGCCATCAAAGATCGAGTTAGCATAAAAATGCGACCATGCTCCAAGACATTGGCGATACCTCGCCTTAAAGCAGTATAAACAGTCCAGATGATCAACCCGACATAATAATCAGTGCTAGCCACGGTCATTGGGGTCATCGAATGCAGTACGGTAGACGGCCCTGGTAGAGGATGAGTAGGAGCAGGAGCATTTATGGCCGCTATAGAACTGGAGGTTACCTCATCGGCAGAAGCGGTTTTGACCATTCCAAAAATAGAGGCCGTTATCGAAATAGCACCACCACCCCTTGACGCTACATGATCCAGCTCCTAGGCTACTGTTTCAGAGGTAGCTCCGTAGGTAGTTCCCCAAGGGATGTATCCTAGGATGGGACCTTCCAAAGTAGGAGACTTTTCCATCCCAAAGTCTATCCCTGGCTCTCCAGCCGGCAAGGGTTGATCTACCACTTCGGCAATCACCTTCTCCACGGCGGTCGAGTCAATCAGTGCTTCTTTAGCCGACTCGTTAGCTTGATCATTAACAGCCTCCTTGGCCGACTCTTCAATAGCCTCCTTGGCTGACTCATGGGGTTGATCCCCAACAGTTTCCTTGGCCGCTTCATCAGCCATTTTATTTTTCGGGCCTTTCATCGGCATCTCTCCGTCCGCCTTACCACCTTGATCTTCAACGTTCTCTTCAGTCGCTTCATCGGTATGGGAAGGAAGCTCTGTCGAAGTATTATAGGCTTCACCTCCAGTATCCCTGACTTTCTTATCCATCTCAGAGGTGGGCTCTTTGGCTTCATCTTCGGTTACCGCAAGATTAGTCCTGGGCGTCACGATGGGCTCACTTGCCCTCACCCCTATAGAGGCCTCTTTTTGTCACACCTCCAACAAATTCGAGAAATCCCGATGCTCGTAATCGATTTGAGCAGTTTTGTCTTTTTATGTTCGCACAGCCTCTTTTTGTCACAAGCTACACCAACAAAACATAATAAGTAGAAATCCTAAAAGTTGATGAAGAAGAAAAGAGTATATTTGATACCTGAGAAGAGGACTCAGCAGCCTGATCTTTCTTCCGCTCCACAGATGGCAAAGACAGTCACTCCGATGCGGTTTGCTTATGTGCAACTCGCTTAACCCTCTAAGAGGGTAGAGAGCTCACCTTTGGAGAGGCACGATACTTCAAAGGCGGGGTTATGGGGAGCCTCCTCCTCTTTTTCTTCAGGGGAGGCACTGGACCCCTGATACCTTGCCCCCTGATGGCACAGAATCTTGAAGGCACTTAAGGACAGCCTGTGAAGCCTCCATCTCGGTCCCGACAATGAAGCTCTGTTCCCGATTGTAGCCCGGAGAAAAGTTTTTAGCCGAGTAGTAAAACTTCACAGCAGGGTACAAGATTATATCTTGGGACAAATCGCAGGTACCGTAAAGCTTGCCTCGGTGCACCTGGCATTATAGTAATGCCATGTGCACACGCCATCCAGTAGAGTTCCTTCATAACTCAAGCAGGTGCTTGGGTTATCCATCATCAGCTGGCTGTAGCCGAATTGATGCACAAATCAACTCGACAAATAAGTTTCCAGGAACACGTAACTTTGATTCTTGTACACCAAATGCGACGGCCAGATAGATTGAAGACAATGGAAGGCTCCAGGCATCAGAATACTCATCTGGTTACCCTCATCCACCAGTATGTCTCTCGTGTGAAAGCCTGAGTAGGTCGATGGGACTCTAAAAAAGTCATAGCCGACCAAATTCTCCAGCACCCATCTACAAATAAGGACACCATAATGGACCCACTTCTTCCGACGATAGCTATGGATGAAGGCGTCTCCATCCATATGTCCGTCTTCCGGATTATGGTCCATTAACCATGGGTGGTGTAGCACCAACCAAGCCATTAGGTAATGGTAAGAAAGCTCTACTCTGGGAAACTTACCTTCCCTCTTGCCGTATGTAATTATCCTCTTCAAAAGCTCTCGCAAGCCTCATAGAGTGTTGCAGACCATGGCAGGAAGAAGAGCCAGCTTATGGCCAAACACCAGCTTCATGGCCGGCATAATAAGGTTCCTGCTCACTCACCCGATGAACCGAAACCACTAGGCATTACGCAATTATGCAGCCATATCATTAGAAAGCAGCCATCACCGCCTTCGGGGTCATGGTGCTCAGGTTTCTACAAACATAATTATGGATAAAAGAGGTTGGTTTTCCTTCAACATCTACTATGGGGCTCGTCTCCCCCGCATCTTCCGTCAAAACTTCTACTTCAGTCGTGGTATACTCTTTACGAGTGGTGATGTGAACATGTCTCCGTCCTGCGGGATATTCCGTAAAGACGTAATCCCTCTAGGCAAAAATATGAGGATGAGTCTTTTGAGCATCCTGAAGTGTGCATAGCTGGTGGTGACATAATATCTCTTTGTACACGTCCATAATCTCAGGCTGTTGCACTTCTAGCCCTATGAACTCCTCTTTATAGGGGTATATTCCTAGTACGGCTCCTCTCCCCATGTCACGCTCCGCTCCCGTATGAGCGATCATCCTCGCTAAGACGTGATGCCGCATGAGCCTAGATTACGCTCACGCAAGACAGGTCCATAACGTCCGATTACAGGTTAAGCGACGGGGGTCGTCGCACAAAAGTTCCAAGCAGAAACATTGAAAGGTCAGTAGCAGAAATTTGAATACAAAACACAAGTCATACAAAATACTCTTTTATTGATATTGAACAAAGATTACAATGTAGGCACGAGGCCAAATTACAAGTCTTTCATGCTCACTTTTCTCTCATATTACAAGTCACTTTACTCTCTCTCTCATTTCTTAATACAAGCTTCAAGCGACGTGTGGCAGATTCTCTGAAATAGCGACGTTCATACATTATGTTCCGTATAAGTTATGACTCGATGCGGCCACATGCCTCAAAATGCCAAGGAACTCTGTACCTTGACGCATCCAAGCGAGCTCCGCGCCATCGGGCTTCTACCTGTACATGTACATGAAAACTGTGTGGGTGTTAGTACTCAATTGTACTTGTGAAGTGAGCTCCTCGTCTACCCATACAAAACTGACACATTCATTTACATTGTGTAGCTTAATCCCTTTCGATTGTCTTTCTAGTCTTGCCTTAGGATCAATTTTAGGACAAAGACGCCTTAGCCTATACTTGGCAACACAGCGACAGGGTCGTGCTATACTAGATTTGTGGCTTCAATATATATTCGAGACAATGCCTCGCCAAGTAGAACCTTATGAAAACTCGGTCGTGCCAAGACTTTCACTTGTTTTTATGAGCCTCTAGACCATTCTCATGCCAATGACGTCAAGAGGACGACTCATGCTGGTCGTGCCAATAAACTTGATCGTGCCTTAAGATCGAGGACGTGTCTCCCAAGGATCAACCAGACTTAACCAACTTGCCTTACAGCCCTTCCTGACTTAACTCGAGATGACTTAATGATGAAGCCAAATTCATACCGAAGTATGTGTCCTTGCTATAGCCAAATATTAGGCTCCCGAATGGTGTTACAACCGTGCACACCTAACCCACGTCAATTCAAGGTTAGCGCTTACTATAATTATGCCTTGTTAACCCAACTCGTAACTTGCTAGTACTCGACGTAATCCAAAGACATACACGCGGATATCCGTTCTTATGCCGACACATCTATATGAGCGGTTACTAGCAATGTCAAGCTATACTGGATCTTTGTATACGGTGACCATTCGCGTGTGAGGTACAAGCTCCCACCGAATGACCCGCAGCCTATATTGTAACGGTTCACTTCAATCGAGTCGTACCGTCGATGAAGGTTATACAATATCTGCAATTCCTCCTAGGCCGACACGAACCCGGTACCCCGGGATCGTTCGAAGAATTTTTCCTTGTGCGTAAGTTGTCCAATAACCATGCAAGACTCAACTCGATCGACCAAGTCCTTCCTTAATCATGACCATGCTTTCCAACTTTCTATCGAGACTTCCAAGTAGCGGGACCGATCTCGTGAACTTCCTTATCGAGACTCCCAAGTAGCGGGACCGATCTCGTGTACTTCCTTATCGAGACTCCTAAGTAGCGGGACTGATCTCGTGTACTTCCTTATCGAGACTCCCAAGTAGTGGGACCGATCTCGACGACAACCAGTCGCGTGAACTTATATCGTTTGAAATCCAGGGAACGACTACTAAGTAGTCTTCCATCTTAACTTGAATATAACGTGCTCCTTTGCTCGTGGCATGCTTTTTCCTAATCAACCGTGGCTCGTGCCTTAGAAAGACCTCGTTCTCTAGGCGACACTATCACTCAAGTTACATACTTTATATGACGATCCTTGAGATCGTGGGGCTATGTGACTTGACAACCGCAGACAATAGGAGACAATGCCTGCTATGACTTCGATAGCCCAACCAAACTCTTGTCTAACTTATTCGTGCAACGACTTGACTAGCAAAGGCTATGTCAATCCTTGCATCGAGAGAACGTGTCGTGCACGCGTTCGACTTGAACAACTAAGTTCTTTGGGTGCCTAGACTTATGCCACAAGTTGTGCTCTGCAACGTGCACTGTAACTTAACCCGTGGGACGAGCAAGGCAATGCCAAGCCCTAGACGATAGGACCGTGCATGCTTTATCAAGTATATACGCGGGCGACGCCTATAACATAGGCTAATTCCAGCTTTGTGGCGAATACCAACTTTTTTTCTCCCAAGCCATAGGACGAAGGACCGAGTGTCATTTTGAAAGCACGCTGAACAAACTTCTAAGCCGATCGTGGGACCTTTTTTCATGTTCTGAGGCATTTCGACCCGACTTGGGATTATTCTCTTAGCTATGTGGATGCATCTCTTTTATTATCAAGCCTACTTGTGCATTTAAAAACTTTTATTTTATTAGTGTGAAGGCCAAGCTGAGGCAAGTTCACTGAAGCCACCCACTTGAGCGAGTCTTCGAGCAAGCCGTTGCGTGGCTAAGTCCGAATACCGTCGGTGTTTCGATTCCTCTAATTGACTGATCGGGGCGGGGCACTACATCATACACCACCAAGAAAAAGTTTTATCCTCGAAACTAACTGAGTACTTACTCATCGACTTATCTCTTTATTCAACATTCTATAACTCCTGAACACACTACGCCTATGCGTTTCTTCAATCCGAGCCATGCTCGCACTACCATCAATCTTTCCTTTAACATGATTTTAAAATCCTTGACATTTTTTCATTCCTCAAGTCTCATATGAATTCAACGTATCATTTGGTTGGATTGTGCACATATCCCAGGCGTCCCCAAAATATATGCATTTCAGCTAAGCCGCGTGATAGAGAATTCGTCATTTTTATTCGAGTCGCATCGTGCACATATTTAGGCATTCCTGAAATACATGCATGTCAGCTGAGTCTCATAAGGGGTATTTTCATGTTCTAGAATCATTCTATCCATCTATACCAATCCTCAAGATTAATCATTCCAATGCTAACTCTTGCAACATGGACGTCTCGCCTAACCCGCTAGGCCAATTCTCAAGGCTAAAGTCAATGTCAGGATTGGAATCATAGTTTCCTAAAATAACGCCAATACTGACCCCAATCCTAGGGTCAAACTAAGTTTATAGTACAGGATTTTCTACCCAAGCTCGTATCACTCAGATTTCTAAACATCGAGCATATATATCTCCTATTCGCACTTGCAACACTTAGTCCAAGGGGTCCGAGTCATTCAGTAAAGCCATCCTACACTGAGTCATGTTCAACCATTTCTTCGACACATCAATATTGTTCGTCTAACAAGCAACTTGTATAGTCTATATTTTCAAACATATTCGATATAATTCGCCTATCTATTCCTTCCAAGTCAAGCGCGCTACGACACGACTTGTCGCTAAACCATAATTCTTATTTCATATTCCTTAAGTCATTTATCCCAATTCACATAATTGATCACAAGGTCATCTGACTTTAACAATATGTCATGCCCCAATCTCACGCGAGTCTGATTATCCACGGTCGGCATGAAATCACCATGCAATGCTCTCGCGGAATAATCGTTCTCATCGGAGCGTAACTCTTGTTTTGAGTCTAGACTAATTCATTCTCGATACGCGGATTAGATGTCCTCAATCCACAGGTTTATTCAATCATCAATCATAAGTTCGATCAATCCTCGAATCCACCTTCGCCTCAAACCACAAGTCGAAGCAATCCAAATTGCCACTTCTTGATTTTTCCGAGTTCGATCGTTCCCGCGACATGAATCACCATATCCGGGCTCATGCGGAACGATCATCCCCAAATTCGACATGACGTATGGGCGAGGCTGGAGTTGCGCTCGTATAAGACAAGAACTTTGACATTATGGTTATTCGTGTAACCATCAAGACACGATCATTTTCATCCAACATTCACTTCATCAAAACCCCAAGCATAGCATCCATCGGAACAATAACATTTTGCATGATCGTCATTCCTCGACTCAGAGTACCCCCGA
The DNA here is from genome assembly GCA_029216955.1 of Iris pallida. Classification (NCBI taxonomy): domain Eukaryota; kingdom Viridiplantae; phylum Streptophyta; class Magnoliopsida; order Asparagales; family Iridaceae; genus Iris; species Iris pallida. The sequence continues at coordinate 4,841,235 of JANAVB010030420.1, read as the reverse complement.
GTTATCGTATATCGATCTTTGATACGCCTCAATACCATCGATGATATGCATAACCTGACGATCTTTATTTGCAAGGAACTTCGAGTCGTACGACTGATGCTATCGTACGAACTAGATAATCTCCTCGACATTCAAGATCAAGTTTGATCATTATCATGCGAATCATTTACGTGATCAAATTGTTCAAATCCAAAATCGCGTACATTCATCCGTCTATCTTAAGTCATCGAGCAACGAATTTCTTCAAGTCGCATAGATCTATGATAACTCAAATCATCGAGCAACATCAATTCCAATCCTTAGAGTCATTCTCAAATATTCGAATCACTTCCATGCACGCTATCGTCCAATCGTGCTAACTTTTTGTATACGATTCATATTGATTTCCTCGATCAAGTCATCCGTTCGTACACCTTAATTTTTCCTCGATTTCAATATATCCTTTTCTTTATCACTTGCATTTCGCGCTCAATGCAAATTCCAATCCTGTGTGCATCGATTATAATTTCGTTCGAATCAACTCATTGAAATCTTCAAGATTATAACTTACTCAATGATGCTAGATCTAGGGCTTTGCATACATGCGACGCTTGCTGATAGACTCATTGGCACCCCGTATCCTCAATCGTTCGACATCCCCGAAACTATCCCATACACCACTCAAGGATGAAGTCATTCAATAAATCCTCAAAACAAGTTAAGAATCACAACCGATAATTTTGAATTCTCGTTCGAGCCATTCCTCAAAAAAAATCCAAGCACGATTTGCCCATGTCACATCGATGATAATATCGTCGGATGGCACCCCTATCGATAGTCATCTCGTATACTCAATCGAGTCTAACTCATTGTTGTCTGACATAATTTAAATCCCATACTCGACTTTGCTAAGGTCGACACGATTCTTGGTGTATATGCCCAGCCCGACTTAGCCAACTGTTCTTACTTGAACTTTTGTTCAACCAAATTTCTTTCGTGCAATTTTGCAAAAAATATTTAGACTTATTGTATGGACATGTCGTGGGACATTTGAGAGAGAGTGCATCAACAATATCAATTTTCGGAAGCAACACATCAAAGTTAAAGAATTCAATCGAAAGTCCAAGGACGTAAAGCCGTGCTCTGATACCACTATGTCACGTCCCACTCCCATAGGAGTGATCGTCCTCGCTAAGGTATGATGTCGCATGAGCCTAGATTGCGCTCACACAAGACAGGTCCATAATGGCCGATTACAGGATAAGCGACGGGGACGTCGCACAGAAGTCCCAAGCAGAAACATTGAATGGTCAGCAGCGGAAATTTGACTACAAAATACAAGTCATACAAAATACTCTTTTATTGATATTGAACAAAGATTACAATATGGGAACGAGGCCAAATTACAAGTCTCTCAAGCTTACTTTTCTTTTATATTACAAGTCACTCTGCTATCTCTTGTTTCTCAATACAAGCTTCAAGCGACGAGTGGCAGATTCTCCGAAATGGCGATGTCCATACATTATGTCTCGTATAAGTTCTGACTCCATACGGCCACACGCCTCAAAACGCCAAGGAACTCTGTGGCTCGACGCATCCAAGCGAGCTTCGCGCCATTAGACTTCTACATGTGCCTGCACATGAAAATTGTGTGGGTGTCAGTACTCAACTGTACTGGTGGAGTGAGCTCCTCGTCCACCCATACAAAATCGACACATTCATTTACTTTGTGTAGCTTAATCCTATTTTGATTGTCTTTCTAGTCTTGTCTTAGGATAAATTTTAGGACAGAGCCTTAGCCTATACTTGGCAACGCAACGACATGGTCGTGCTATACTATATTCTTGGCTTCAATATATATTCGAGGCAATGCCTCGCCAAGTAGAAACTTATGCAAACTCGGCCGTGCCAAGACTTTCACTTGTTTTTATGAGCCTCTAGACCATTCTCGTGCCAATGACGTCAAGGGGGCGACTCATGCTGGTCATGCCAATAGACTTGATTGTGCCTTAAGATCGAAGCCGTGCCTCCCAAGGATCAACCAGACTTAACCAACTTTTCTTACGGCCCTTTCTGACTTAACTCAAGACGACTCGATGATGACGCCACATTCATGTCGAAGTACGTGTCCTTGCTATAGCCAAATATTAGGCTCCCGAATGGTATTGTAACAGTGCACACCTAACCTGTGCCGATTTAAGGTTAGCGCTTACTATAATTATATGTTGTTAACCCAACTCGTAACTTGCTAGTACTCGATGCAATCCAAAGGCATACACGTGGATAGCCGCTCTTATGTCGACACATCTATATGAGCGGTCACTAGCAATGTCAAGCTATACTGGATCTTTGCATACGGTGACCATTCGCGTGCGAGGTACGAGCTCCCACCGAATGACCCGCAGCCTATATTATAATGGCTCACTTCAATCGAGTCGTATCATCGATGAAGGCCGTACAATATCCGCAATTCCTCATAGGCCGACATGAACCCGGTGCCCCGGGATCGTTCGAGGAATTTCTCCTTGCGCACAAGTTGTCCAATGACCATGCAAGACTCAATACGATCTACCAAGTCCTTCCTTAATCATGACCACGCTTTCCAACTTTCTATCGAGACTTTCAAGTAGCAGGACCGATCTCGTGTACTTCCTTATCGAGACTCCCAAGTAGCGGGATCAATCTCGTGTACTTCCTTATCGAGACTCCTAAGTAGCGGGACCGATCTCGGCAACAACCAGTCGCGTAAACTTCTATCGTTTGAAATCCAAGGAACAACTACTAAGTAGTCTTCTATCTTAACTTGAACATAAGTGTTCCTTTGTTCATGGCATGCTTTTCCCTAACCAACAGTGGCTCGTGCCTTAGACAAACATTGTTCTCTAGGCGACACTATCACTCAAGTCATATACTTTATATGACGATCCTTGAGATCGTGGGGCTATGTGACTTGACAACCACAGACAACAGGGGACAGTGCTTGCTATGACTTCGATAGCCCAGCCAAACTCTTGTCTAACTTATTTGTGCAACGACTTGACTAGCAAAGGCTATGCCAAGCCTTGCATTGGGAGAACGTACCGTGCACGTGTTCGACTTGAACAACCAAGTTCTTTGGGTGCCTAGACTTATGCCACAAGTCGTGCTCTGCAACGTGTACTATAACTTAACCCGTAGGACGAGCAAGGCAATGCCAAGCCCTGGACGATGGGACCGTGTATGCTTTATCAAGCATATACGTGGGCGACGCCTATGACTTCGGCTAATTCCAGCTTTGTGGCGAATACCAACTTTTTTCTCCCAAGCTACGGGACGAAGGACCGAGTGTCATTTTGATAGCACGCTGAGCAAACTTCTAAGCCGACCGTAGGACCTTTTTCTATGTTCTAAGACATTCTAACCCGACTTGGGATTATTCCCTTAGCTATGTGGATGCATCTATTTTATTATCAAGTCTACTTATGCATTTGAAAACTTTCGTTTTATTAGTGTGAAGGCCGTTCACCGAAGCCACCCACCTGAGCGAGTCTTCGAGCAAGCCGTTACGTGGCTAAGTCCGAATGCCGTTGGTGTTTCGATTCCTCCTATTGACTAAGCAGGACGGGGCACTACACCCCAGGGAAGCCTCAAGATTACAAACATCTCGTGAAGAGCCAATCCCAACTCTCCCCCAGACGTATAGAACGTCCCGGTGTGGTGATTGTATAGTTCCAGCAGAGCTAGGAACATGTGCTGGTTGATCTTCATCCCATACTCAGTAGCCCTGACAGCATAGTACAGGCCAATATCCCTCATCTCCTTCTCGTACTGGGCTAGTATCCATAAAGTTAAATTATGCCACTTGGTTTCATGATGGACCCAACCTTCAACCCGAAAAGATCTCTTCGGATATGAGACCTCCTCCGAAATAAGTCGATTGGCAAAAATGGCAGTCCCAAAAAGTATAAATGGCCGGGGTCAAGTCGTTGTCTAGGTGCCCCGGGCGCAATACTCTCAAAGAGTAGGATGGGTCGTCACGAGCATATGTGAAGGCATCTCTCTTCCTAGAACGAGAGTCTACTTTAAAGTGGCCCGCCAGCACTCCTCCCTAAGTAGGGGTCAAGTCCCACTCCATGCGCCATTTCTTGGCAAAATAAGAGAAGACCGAAAGCGAAAGGTGTCGTTCGATTGCTGGTACGTATAGGCTAAGGTCGTAATTGCCAAAGTACCACTCCTCTTTTAGCCTTAAGATCCTGGTCTCTTTAATGACCAATTTGTCACCAAAGAGGAACTGGAGCTTCAACATCTTACTACTGGTGGTACTATCGGCTGACAGTTTGCTCCGAGTCATCATGTGATTGAAGTAGGCAAAGTGCTAAAGGTTTATCATGGCCAATCATTGTTCAGGCTAATCGCGTGCAATTAACTCCTTAGCAGGGTTAACCACCTCCTCGTCAAAGTTCGCGCCTAAGGAACAGACCGACGAGTCAAAGTGGATCTCTCGAATCGGAGGATAACCACAAAAACTGTACATAAAATAAACAAAGTCAAAAAATAAAAATCTCTTAAACATTCTTTTCTGCAAAAAAGAAATAGAAAAATAAGCTTATGCGCAAGCTCTGTTTGGTAGCTCTGCGCATCAGTAAGCTAAACTTCTGCGCAAGCATTGTTTAGTGGCCCTGCGCATCAGCGCAGGCACTATTTAGTAACCCTGCGCATTAGCTAAAGTGTCAGCGCATCTTCCAGACGCTACTTCAAAAAGTAGCGCCCATGCACATCAGAAAAAGGAGCATCAGCGCATCTTCCAGACGCTAGTTCGAAAAGTAGCACCCATATGCATCTGCAAAAGAAGCGTCAGCGCATCTTCCAGACAGTACTCCAAAAAGTAGTACCCATGCGCATCAGCAAATAGGGCATCGATGAATAATTCAAAATGTCGCTCAGAAAGCAAATACTTGTGCATCGACACCCATCTTAGACCATCTCTATCAAAATGAAGACAGAAAGACCTACTCGCAACAGCTTTTTGCACATCAGCATGTGCATCAGCATCAATGACCGGAGAGTCTTCAGTGACGTTAACATCGGTCGTCGGCCTCTTCTTCTTGGCCTTGCTAGTACTCGTAGCGCTAGCCTTGGCAGCCTTAGAAGATTTGGAAGCTTTTTGAGACCTGGGGGCCATGGGGAAAAGCTAAGGTTTCGCTCGAAGGAAGAAGAAGAGGAAGTCTTTTTCTTTGAGGAAACAAAATGAACTCAGTAAAGTTCTCTCTCCTCTAAAAACCCCTATTTATAGAAGAAGACACATGTCAAAATAGATAAGGCCAAGAGATGCTTAGGATTTGAAGAAACGTTTCGAAACCCGTGCAATGGTGGAATGAAATCATTTCTGATCTCTTCCAAAAAATGAGGAGTCATTATCATTTAATGAAATGACGACTAAAGCACTAAGTGTGACAGTTACAAAAGCTCTCATAATGATGACAGCCTGTCAGTAGCGTGTTGCGCACTTCCTATGCCATGTGTCATTTCATGCTTCTTATTCAAAGTATTTCAAACTTATCTCAATTTGAAAACTTTGAAGGGGTCTTCTAGAAGCATGAAAGTGAAGCGTCTACAAAGCACAGTTAACACAAAAGTTGTTGCGTACCTCATAACAGACAGTACAAGAACGCAGGATATAAAAAGCACAGTGTATGAAGGAGATTCTTTAATAAATAGTCATGATTACAAAGTCTATTATATTTTTTTAATGATTATTAACGCGTAGCATATAAAAGCGCAGAGCGAATCACTTCCTCGTCAGAGTGAATCACTTCCTCGTCTTAGCTCAGGCACATGGCTAATGAAGTAGTTATTGAGTAGAACATGGGTTGGCAATCAAATCCAAACCCAGTGTTCGTTATTTTGGCACTCGGTGTCGTCTCGAACCAAAGCTTAGCTAGCATGTTGCATACACAGGGACAACTCTTTCCATAGTCAGCAAAATTCTTCTCAAAGCCTCCTTCATTAAGCTTGCTACTTTTGTGAACTAAGAGTTCTGCAATCCTAGTCCTCGACTGGCATAAGTTTTACCAAGTTCTCCAAGGATAAGACTCGTTAAGGTACAATATTATGAGAGAGAAGGGTTACGAATGAGTTGTGCCCTTAAAATATCCCTAATTTATAGGTTGTGTGGTCAAATCCACACACCAAGTGGCAGCTAGGAAAAGGCTTCGAGTTAATTAGATGAACCTGACATTCATCACAATGAATATCATTTAATGAGATTTTTGACTGAGACTTTTCTTGAGCCCCACAAAGTGGCAGAAATTATGGAGTTGTTGACTCAAACGCCTCAAAAAGCGCAGTGCTTCAGAGTCTCAAAAGCGTAGTACCCTGTACCCATAAAAGTGCAGCGCCTTGGAAGCATCCAACAGCACAGCACTTGAAAAACAACTGAGGACGCAACACCTACCATGGTCCATCACTTCAGCATTTATGACATACTGACACAAAAGTCAGAGACAGCTATCAAATGACAGCTATCAGATGGCAGAAGTCAGATGACAGATGTCAAATGACAGACATCAACAGAGAGCACCGCCTTCAATGTACCCCATAAAGCGTAGCCACTTCGGCACTCAAAAAGTGCAGTCTCCAAGACATCCAAGAAGCGTAGCCTCTAGGATATCCAAAAAATGCAGCCTCTAGGATGTCCAGAAGCGCAACCTCTATGATGCGCAGTCCACTCACGACATTATTGAAATATGCCACGTGGAAGCAGTATCTCTTAAGATACGATCAAGTCCATTATGTTTAAACAGAACGAGATCTTTGAGCGATGTGCACATGACATGTGTCATTGACTCAGACATGTTTATGAACAGATACCAACCACCCAAGATCTTAGCAGTAAGAGTATCTCAATAACTGTCATGTGTCAGCTCATCATCAGCCCCAACAGTACAGTTACAACAAATTTGACGATATTCTCGTGTACGTAGTGCTCCTGCAAGCCAAAAAACCCTGCGCACATCGCGTATGTGCTGCCTATAAATAGAAGAAGTCCTCCTTCATTCAGGATCTTCGACTGATTCTTGATTGACAAACCTAGATCAACCACTCACAGGCATTCAAAGAGTCAGAGCATGCTCTCGTCAGATCGTCAACGGAGTAAAAGAACCAATACAGTGTTCGATCTTTATCGTCACACTTTTCCAGAATCAATTGTACTTAGATCTCTTGTTTATGATTTCTTTTGTACTTCTTCTTGTTTGTAATATAAAAAGATCTTTAACTTTTGTTCATGGTAGACAGTCTCCAGCATAAAATAGGGGAAGAAGAATAACGAACAAGTTTTCCTCTCAAAACACCCATATTTATAGGCCATGTGCGATAAAACCCATGCGCCAAGTGTCAAATAGTAAAAAAAAAACAGAATTAATAGGATGAACATTACATTAATGGCAATGAATCTTCCATATTGAATTTTGACTAAGTTCCTGGTCAAAAGTCATCATTTTTTAGCCCCACGCAACGGCAGAATTTTAGAAATTTGACCCAAGTGCCTAAAAGCACAACCTCCTAGAGCACAGCGTCCTAAAGCATAGCATCCAAAGCGCAAACTCTAGAGCACAGAGCCTAAAAGTGTAGCATTAAAAAGTGCAACGTGTCAAGACGAGCCCCAAGCCGTCACTTCAGCATTAAATGATACGTTGACAATTGTGTCAGATGTCAGATGTCAGAATTCAGATGTCAACTATCTGATGTCAGCTGTTGTTATATACAATGTGTATCTCGAAAGTTGTGAGAAATACGCAGCACCATAAAGGCTCAGTACCTTAAAGAGACCACGTGCCCGACTCAAGCTTAATCCCTCGTATGCTTTTTTAAAGCCAAAAGTGCAGCGCTTCTTAGGCACAACCGAATCATTCAGTTATAGTAGAACGAGATCTTGGAGCAATGTACACATGCAACGTGTCATTGACTCAGTCATGCTCATAAATGGGTATAGCAACCAACCAAGATCTCGACAATAAACGAATCCCAACAACTACCATGTGTCAGCTCATCCATAGTCCAACAGTGCAGTTACAACAGATTCAGTTCAAAAGTCATGCGCACAGCGTTCCTGCTCTCTAAAAACCCATACGTGCATCGCATATGTGCGCATGGCTTGTTCATTCTATCTACCGATAAAAAGGAGTTTTCCTTTATTTTGCCTCCCGGATCAACCCAGACATCCAAAGAGTCGGAGCAAGCTTCAGAGGCCGAATTGCTGTCCACCTTGCTGCTGAGTAGAAGACTAGCAATTTTCTCTCGTCATCATATCGTCAACGGAGTAAAGGAACCACTACAACGTTCGATCTCCATCGTCATACTTTTCCAGAATCAAAAAAAAATACTTAGAGTTCATGTTTAGGATTTCTTTGCACTTTTCTCTGTTTGTTTAAATACAAAAGTTTGTTCAACTTTGTTCATGGCAAACACCAGTTATATTCTATTATGTCATGCATATACCCATTTGGGTGGTACAAAACTCAAGCAAGCAAATGGCTTATATTATGCAAAAATAATTATAATTATAATTTGTCCAACATAAAGCCTTTTTAGCTTTTAGCAGATGAAATGCATGATAATAATGGCATAATTCAACAAAAAAATGACTTCATGTTTTTGTTTTACTCACGAATGATTGCACAATTGTAATCATGAAAAGATATAATTGAAGAACAAGCATCTACTAGAATTGTGTAAACGACATGCGTACACTTCTGGCATTACTATAAACTATTTAAATAATTTTTAAACTACTATGGAAAACGAAATCGCAAATTGAGTGAAAATAATACAACAACAACTTGTGTACACTAATGAATGTGGCCTTCCACAAGCACAACAGTGAAAGAAAAAAAAAATCCAACGAACAATCATCTACTGGGATAATATATTGATCATATATTTTGGCAAATTTTTTTGGAATATTGCAGTTGCAAACATGTATCACCTTACAAATAAAACCACAAAATGAAGTAATTTCTATTACTTCACTAATAACACTTGTCATTATGATAATTTCTTCATCTAAAAAGGGAGGATCGCCTGGACAAAGTCTAGATAACATCTACATACTATAAAGACCCTAACATATATAAAATTTGAGGTGGTGAACTACAAATCAATTTTGAATTTCAAATATCCACAAAGGAGTAATTTATGTATCTTAAAAATATTAATCATACGATATAAATATCAAATGTCCAATCCTTATTATTTCTTTTAAAGTATTAATAAAAATCTTTAGGCCAGACATATACACCCCTATTACGTTAGCAATTATCATCTCCATTATTGAAAGAAAACAAAATAATATAATAATAACTCTAACTGCAAGAGCAGCATCATTAACATGAGGAAATGCGCAATTGGTATGATTTATATCTTATGAGGACAAACAAATTTAGGTAGTGCAAGTACATGCAGATAACTTTTACCAGAAAATTTAGACAGAACAAATTAAAAAAAGTTTAGTTTGTTAAATATTAGATGACTTATACCAGAAAATTACTCATAAAAGATCACTTTTCGATGAGAAAAATCCACTAAGTTACATGTGGTCAGCATTGAAAAGCTTATTTTACTATAACATGTGTTGTGAGTGCACAAGTATAGGCAACACCTTTCAAATTGAGCCACATATTTGTAGATTCATGTTAGAAATTATATAGTTGTCCAATCTACTCGCAGACCTGGCAAGCATAATTAAAAAATCTTTATGTTTCAGGCTCCGGTATTATTATATTTAATCATCAAATTAATTATCATTTAGCAGTGACAAAGTATTCTTATGATATTAAGAGGGTGTGTGCTCGTGTTATATGGCATTTGTTTATAACAACAAACAAGCATTGGTTTAAATCGAATTAATTATATTATATTCTCTAATATTGAATTTTATCTAATATAAGTAATTAACATAACTTCAATAATAAAAAATTATAAATCAAGTATCTGATCCATATCCGGATGCTTCAACTACACAATATATCCATATATAAATTAAAAATATATGAACAACTAATTAAGGTGTTCTTCCATTATGAAACATAATCTATCTTGTTTGCATGATTTCAAACAGTTTTGACCTCAAAATTTAACCATGCAATAGATGCCATTAGAGAGATACCTCTCTCGTGTTGTTCGCATATGGAGTTCCTTGAGTAATGGTGTTCTAACTCTCCATGTTGGCGCATCTCCCGTCGTCGCGTTTTTCTTTTTATCTTTTCGATATTTTTTCTTTTTAGAGTATCATGCTGATATCGTGTTGTGAAAATAGAAGAGAAGAGAAAGAGAATAAATTGGTAGCCAGAAAGAATATCATTAGTTTTTCTAATTGATAATGTATATGTTAAAGAAAAAGATATAGAGGGTGTTGTGGGTATGGATAAGGTCATCCATATTTGGGTTTATCTACATCACAACATATTCATAATTTTATTTATTTATCTTCTACTATATAAAGAGGCTTCAAAACGGCTCAAAAATGATTCGTCTAAGCCATGTGAATATCATCAACCATTTAAATAATTTAAAAAAAAATAATAAATAACTACCTAATATTCCACTAATTATTTTTTAAAAAATCTAACTAAGTATTTAACTATCTAATAAGATATATTTACAACTAAATAGTCTAACTCTAAGTGGTTAAAATAGGAGATATTTTTTTGGTTGCTTAAATTTAAATCCTAAGTTTGATAATTTTTTATAATCAATTATATTTAATTTTTTAATATTTTTGTACGTGTATTTGCACATGCACATTACTGGTGTTTATAAAAATGTAAGTGTCATATATGAGCTCTTATATATACTAGTAAATGTACATGCTTCGCACGTATAATAATGTATAATAAGAACATCATTTAATTATAGTTAAATATCTCTTCTAACTTGTGGTTAAGATGTGAGGTATTCTTCTTTTTTGGCTTAGTTCGATTCCCTATGTTGGATGTATATAACAATTTTAAACTTTTTTCAACATTTGTTTACATAATTTTTTTTTTAAATAGAATGGACCGTGATATAATGACGGCTTATACGGCTCACTTTTGAGCCGTTTTGAAGTCTCATTATATAGTGGAAGATTTTTCGAACTTTTCACCGAATTTCGAATATTTGTCGAATACCTAATTTACGAATTACCCGAATTATTCCCGCACATCGAACTTGTGGCCGTGCCAAGTAGGTGTCATATAGCTGGAATAGCGTCATATTCCCACCGCAAAAATTGTTGGCTGTGAGCTCCCCCTCTTTCTTTTGGTTACTCAGTACGACTCTCTCTCCTCTGAAGGTTTCTTCTTCTTCTTCTTCTTCTTACTAGTTGCTGAATCTATTGACTTTAGATGTTAATTTTGTAATCCCTAGATTATTGTTGTTATTTGTCATATTGATCAACTGACCAATTTGTAACCATTTTCTGTGACTATATGAAGCGTACTAATTGTATCAATTTTGACAATCTTTCAATTAATTGTATCAATTTTAAGTATTTGTTTTTTATTTTTAGTTTATGTTACAATCTTTATTAAAAAATTGATATAAATACACTGATCCCGTTTTATGGTTATTACATGGACAATTTCGAAAATAATTACAAGGAGTACCCCTCCCCTTTATCTTTAATTTTGAAAAGAGGGGTAGTCAGTGTTATAAGTTTCTATAGAAAATATAACACATAGGGGTTGTCCGTGTAATTAGTTTCAAAGTAGGGGTGGTTAGTGTAGTAAGTCTACAACATCGGGATAGTTAACATAAAATGCTCAAAAAAATTAACCCCACACCATTCTAAGTGAGTCTTGATGATTTTCTAAGCGAGATTAATGGTTGATAATAAAAATTTGAAGATAATACAATTCACACGACGTAGAGGTGGCTGCCCACCCAATATTTGCATATACAAACATTGTTGATGAAAGATCCTAACAATCTCTTGCTTAATCTCAAATGGTGGGCAATTAAGAATCGAAACTTTCGGAAATTTCTTTTTGATGTAACCACACTTCTGATTAGGGATATTTGTGTTGGAGTTTGGCCTTGAGGACTAGAAAAATAGTCCCACATTGCCTAGGCCAGATGACTTGTATCTCTATATATAAGCTTTGCTTGTGTTTAGAGGTGCACATGAGGTGTGGAGGGGCACATGGGTGCCATGTGGGGGTGTTTTTCTAGTAGAAAGAAGGCTAACTCAACAATGAAGCATTAATGCTTTTTGTTATGCTCTTGAAATTAATTCCTTAGGAGCTAAGTCCCGTAGGGGCTTAGCGACTCGGGCTCGGGCTCGGGTTAATGGGCTCGGGCTAATGGGCTCATGAGGCATTTTGTGACGTTTTGTAGGCGCACTTTGTGCTTATCACGTCAGCATCGTCGCTAGGCGCATAGTGCGCTCGTTGCGCGCGCCTCTGCGTTGTCAATCGTGCGCCCGCTCACGCGACCAGTTCGTGCGGCCAGATGGCGTGCTAGTTGGCGTGGCCAGATGGCGCTGTCCGATGGTGCAGCAGCTTGCGCGCAGTGCATGCAACGCGTGCTATGCTCGCAGTTGGCGCAGATGGCGCGTACTGTGCGCCAATTAGCGCAGTCGTGTCTGTGCACGATTTGAACGGTTACGAAACATTCGGAAACGGTTCCTTCCACGTCCCGAACGTTTCGTATACTAGACGGTTACTGCGCGCGCCTATATAAGTTCCTCTCTTCTCTCTCTCAAGACTCTTAAGTTCATTTTGTCTACAAGTTCCTTACAAAATTTCAGAGAGCAGAGAAGAGAGAACAGAAGAGTTCGCGCTATCCGAGGAGTCAGAAGAGCAGAGTGTTCCGAAGTTCTTTTCTGAACTTGCTGGTTCCTGGAAGCTATTCGTGTGGGACGAATCTAGCTTTGAGCTCCGGTGATCTGTCACCCCAGCAGGACCTTTCTTATTATTCTGTTCATTTCTGCTTCCGTTCATCTTCTTCACTTGTGTCTCGTTCTGAACGAGATCGTTTCTGATCTAATCAGAAATTTTTTATGGACTTTCGTCGCTGCTGTTACGAAAATTATTTGTGTCTTTTTCGAAGTGTTACTTTTGATTTCGTCTATCAGAATCCTCTGGGATCTCTGTTGTGCACCTTCCTCGAAGTGTTGTCGAAAAATCAGTTTTTCATCTTAAAATCATGCTCCGGGACTAACAATCTCAAAGCTAGAGTTACAAGAAGGAAAACTCTCGTGCTACACTTATCGATCCCAGCTTTAACAAGTTAGAGAAATTCGATGGAGAGCACTACCAAATCTGGAAGAGGAAGGTTAGCCTCAATCTTCAACTCGTGGACGTCGATCACGTGTTAACTAAGGAAGAACCGAAGGTTCCAGAAACTGTGACTGCAAATGCGATTGTTGCTGCTACCGCCAAACAATCCAAATTGAAGAGGGAAAATAGCCTCTGTAGGCTTCTGATCCTCAATGCAATGGAGGACTCTCTGGCAGAATCTTACTCAAAGAAGACCAGTGCCAAAGCGATAGGAATCTTTGGAGAAATTGTATAAAAATGACAAGAACAAGAGAAAGATATTTATCGTAGAGAAATATCACAAATGGCTCTTTGAAGACGAGAAGACGATGCTGTCGTAGGTGAAAGGAATTCCTGAAGCTGCATCAGAAATTGAAAGATGAGGAAATGCCCCTCAACGACAAGTTTGTTATTGGAGGGATCGTCTCCAAGCTTCCCGCTGGATGGAGCAAATTCTATGCGAATATGCATAGGAAGAAACTGGAGATCAGTCTGAAAGATCTTCTACAAGAAATTTATGTTGAGGACCAGATGAGGGCTCAACTGAAGGTGGACGCTTTGTCCAAGTAGATGGCTAAGGCCAACTTAGTCCACACGAAAGAATCCAAGGGATAACAGACGGCTTCCCACCACAAGAAGAAGGACCTCACTAATCTGAAAGTGAAGGAGACTTTTTTCAAGCAACAGAAGCCAAAGTCTCATGTGACTTGCTTCAACTGTGGCAAGAAGGGCCACTACAATAGTGAATGCAGATTCAAGTCCAAGCAGTCAGAGCAAGATGACCCTAGTAAGGTTTCCATGGTTACTGACGTTATTGCTATGATTGCTCAGGTCACTACGGTGGGGGTTGACTCTGACTGGTGGGTAGACACTGGTGCTACCTGCCATGTTTGCTCAAGCAAGGAATGGTTCACCACGTACAAACCAACATCTGAAAGTGTTATGGTGGCGAACCAGGCACAAGCTGAAATGCAAGGGATCGGGACGGTGGTGTTGAAGCTGACTTCAGAAAAGTCTGACGTTTCAAGATGTGAAGCATGTACCTGCTATTGCAAAGAACCTGATCTTTGGAGGCCTACTCTGTAAAGCAGGCCTAAGGATGGACATCAATGCTGGTCAGATGGTGATGTTCATTAAAGGAACATACTTCGGAAAAGCCTTTTATACCGAAGGGATGTTTAAACTTCAGCTTATAACCCAGTCTAATAAAATTAATACAATCGCTCGTTCTAATTATACTCTTGAGTTGTGACATAATAGACTAGGATATGGTCATTGTAAAAGAATAAACAAAATGTCTAGTTTAGGACTTATCTCCAAATGTGGGGGTAAGGTAGAGAAATGTAAAGTGTGTGCTCAGACGAATATCACAAGGAAACCCTTTCATCGGGTTAATCGAAGCACAGATCTTCTGGAGTTGGTACATTCCGATATCTGTAACTTCAAACAATTCTCTACGAAAGCTGGGATGAAGTATTTCATAACCTTCATTGATGACTTCTCAAAATACACGTTCGTTTACTTGCTGAAGTCTAAAGATGAAGCGTTCGAGAAGTTCAAAAAGTTCAGGGCCGAAGTTGAACGACAAACTGGACAACAACTCAAGAGATTAAGAAGTGATCGAGGCAGAGAGTATCTATCTCATGAATTCGCATCGTTCTGCAAAGAAAATGAAATCATTAATGAGACTACTGCTCCGTATTCTACTCAATCCAACGGAGTAGCAGAAAGGAAGAACAGAACGTTAACAGAAATGATAAACTCAATGCTGTTGACTGCAGGTCTTCCAAATTGCTATTGGGGAGAAGCTGCATTGACGACCACTTTTATTTTGAATAGAGTGTCGTATGCAACTTCGGACATCACTCCTCATGAACTCTGGTTCAAAGTTAGATCTAACTTGAATATCATTCGATTATGGGAGTGTCTAGCATATGTAAAGCTCCCAGATCTGAAGATTCAAAAGCTCGGGACAAGGACTACAAAGACTATCTTCTTGGGATATGCCGAGAAGAGTGATGCTCGAAGATTTCTTGATATAGAATCAAATCATTGAATCTCGCGATGCAGAATACTTTGAAGATAAATTTGCAAGGCACAAGAACATTGTTCTTGCGGATATTTTAAAGAATAATGAGGGTGCACAGGAAATTGAAGTTTCCAATGAGAACGTAGTCCAAGAATAAGTTGTTGTGGAAGAGACAACACTTGAACCAGAACTCGCTGAGCCGTCAACTAAGCGAGTGAGGAGACCGAAGGACTTCGGAGATGACTTTGTTACCTATCACGTGGAAGGAGATCCGCTTACCTATGATGAGGCGATGAAGACCAGAGACGCTGTTTTCTGGAAAGAAGCGATAGACAATGAAATTGATTCAATCACCTCCAATAACACTTGGGTGTTGGTTGATCTTCCTAAAGGAGCGAAACCCATCGGATGCAAATGGATCTTCAAGAATAAGATGAAAGCAGATGGAACTATTGACAAGTTAAAGGCTCGGCTAGTAGCCAAGGGGTTCTCTCAGAAGGAGGGGATTGACTATTTCGACACTTATACTCCAGTAGCTCGGATGACCATCATCAGAATGTTAATTGCTCTCGCAACAATACATAAGTTGGCGATACATCAGATGGATATAAAGACAACTTTCCTAAATGGCGAGCTAATCGAAGAGATTTACATGCAACAGCCAGAACAACCAGAAGGATTTGTCGTCAATGGTCTTGAAGATAAAGTCTGTAAGTTGGTGAAGTCCTTATACGGTTTAAAACAGGCTCCCAAAATGTGGCATAAGAAGTTTGACAAGATCATAAGGTCAAATGGCTACAAGGTCAGCAAAAGGGACAAGTGTGTTTACACGAAGTTCGCTGATGGAAGAGGTGTAGTCGTTTGTCTATATGTGGATGACATGCTGATCCTAGGTATGGATATAGGTTGTGTCACAGAGACGAAGAGTTTATCTCGATCAAGTTCAGTATTAAGGACTTGGGGGAAGCTGACGTGATCTTGGGCATCAAGATCATCCGGACGAACACTAGGCTGGCGTTGTCACAGTCTTATTATATTGAGAAGATGATCACACGCTACGAGTATCAGGATCTTCCAATGATTGATACGTCTTACAGGTGTGACCTGAAGCTGAAGTCGAATTCGAGGAAAAGCGTCAGGCAGCTGGAGTATGCAAGCGTCATCAGGAGTTTGATGTACACTACTACTGCCACTAGGCCTGACATAGCTTTCGCCGTAGGAATGCTGAGTCGATTCACGAACAACCCAGGCGTTGAGCACTGGAAAGCTGTGAAACGGATAATGAGATATCTCAAGAAGACTCAGACATATGCACTGCACTACAGCGAAGATCCGCCAGTAGTAGAAGGCTTCAGTGATGTGAGCTGGTGCTCAGAGGTGGAGAGCGAGAGATCCACAGTTGGATTCGTCTTCACCATGGGTGGAGATGTTATATCGTGGAAGTCGAAGAAGCAGACTATGCTATCTCGTTTCTCCATGGAATCTGAGTTCTTTGCACTAGATTCTGCAGCAGAAGAAGCAGAATGGCTTCGGGAGCTCATGTATGATCTTCCAGTGGTTGGGGCGCAGATACTGACGATATCTATATACTGCGACAACCAGGCGACTGCTGCGGTGGCATCAAATGACCTATTCAACAGGAAAAAAAGAACTGTGCGGCTAAAGCACAGAGCAGTGCACGATCTCATTAAGAGAGATGTCATTGCAGTGATTGATGTTCGAAGTCAGGAGAACTTGGCGGATCCGTTCACAAAGGACCTCAAGCGCCAGCTGGTCGAAGACACACAAGTAAAATAGGCTTGAAGGCATTATGATGTTGTGTTATTGTAATCCTACCATAAAATTTTATGCTATTAGTTCAAAGAGAAATCTACTAGACATCTACTTTTGGTTCAAGGGAGGACCACTAACTGAAAAAATATCAGGAACAGTGGGTAAATGTCCTCTGTGACATGGAAGGGATACGGACTCACAACTACTTTTGTCTACTATATGTTTTCTACGGAGAACAGATCTTGTGGTAAGGATGGCTTAAATGTCTTAATAAGTTCTCAGGCAGAGTGAATGCCTGTTGTGCTTTACAGGAAGCACGGTAGCACATCACTACAAGGAGTGTTACAACTCCATGCTACAGTGGGGTGACTCCACCATGAGGTTCCCAGGTAGGGATAATGCCTCGGCTTTGTGAGCCAAGTCACAGCGGCGTAGCACCGCATATATGCAGGTAGCCTAATGTTTTATGATAAAATTAAAGAGTTGTAGACATTACTACAAAGGGGACGATGTCCTCATGTTACTGTGGCACGACACCACGAAGAGGTACCCAGGTAGGGGTAAAGCCTCGGCTTCGCAAGCCATGTCGTTGCGGTGTAACACCGCAAGGAAGCGCAAGGCTTCATGTTGGGTAGTTTGGCACTACAGAGAGGCTTGTGATCTCATGCTACAGTAGTATGACACTACGATGAGGTTTCCAGGTAGGGGTAATACCTTGGCCTTAAGCCATGTCATAGCGGCGTAGCACTGCAAGGAAGCGCAATGCTTCATGCAATGTCTCTTTAATAAAGAACTCACCTAAAGTGTATGAACATAGATAGAAGGCCGTCTCTTGAGGGTAAACTTGTAGACGTCCAAAATATATACACCGAAACCAGGCTGGCACAAGGCCTTTAATGTGCAGCTAGAAGCACATGTAACTACATTGTGTGAGTGGAAAGAATTGCAGCTATGGTGTAGAATTCAAGGTTTAGTCCATTTTTGTATCATACTGTTGTTTAACACATGCGGAAAGATTCAAGTCGTCAGCGATATCTATCCAAATGCATGATGGATAGTCACAACGGGAATTGTTGGAGTTTGGCCTTGAAGATTAGAAAAATAGTCCCACATTGCCTAGGCCAAATGACTTGTGTCTCTATATATAAGCTTTGTTTGTGTTTAGAGGTGCACATGAGGTGTAGAGGAGCACATGGGTGCTATGTGTGGATGTTTTTCTAGTGGAAAGTGTAGTGTCCCGTCCTGCTCAGTCAATCGGAGGAATCGGAACGCCGACGGCGTTCGGACTTAGCATGCAACGGCGACTTGAAGGCCCGTTCGGTCGAGGCGACTCCTCGCTCAGGTGGGGTAGTTTCGGTGAACTTGTCTCATCTTAGCCTTCACATAATAATTTGCATGTTTTCAACTTGCACAAGTAGGCTTGATAATAAAAGAGACGAATCTACATAGATAAGGGAATAATCCCGACGGATCGAATTGAGTTAGAATATGGAAAGGTCCAATGGTCGGCTTAGAGTTGGTGTACGGCGTGCTTTGAAAATGACACTCGGTCCTTCGTCTCGTGGCTTGGGAGAAGGAAAAGTTGGTCTTCGCCACAAGCTAAGAGTTAGCCTAAGTCATAGGCGTCGTACGTATAAATGCTTGATAAAGCATACACGGTCCCATCGTCCAAGGCTTGGCATAGCCTTGATCGTCCCACGAGCTAAGTTGTATCGCACGGCTTATGGTACAAGTCTAGGTACCCAAAAAATTCGGTTGTTCAAGTTGAGCGCATGCACGGTCCCACGGTTCTACGGCTACATATAGCCATTTGTTCCCACGGTCTTAAGGCTCGTCATATAGAGTATGACTTGGACGATAGTGTCGCACGGAATGCAATGGGTTTAAGGCAAGAAACACGGTTGTTTCGATGATAGAAATGCCACGGGCTATGGCAAGTATTAGGCACGTTTGGTGCAAGTTAAGTTGGAAGGCTATGCAGTAGTCGTTCCCTCGATTTCAAAGAAGTAAGTTCACGCGACCGTTTGTCGTTGAGGCGGTCCCTCGGTTGGGAGTCTCACGGTTCCTATGCACGTTTTCAAAGTATGAGGCGGTCCCTCGGTTGGAAGTCTCACGGTTCCTATGCACGTTTTCAAAGTATGAGGCGGTCTCACAGTTCCTATGCACGTTTTCAAAGTATGAGGCGGTCCCTCGGTTGGGAGTCTCACGGTTCCTATGCACGTTTTCAAAGTATGAGGCAGTCCCTCGGTTGGGAGTCTCACGGCTCTGATGCACATTATGCAAAGTGTGGTTTAGAGCACGAGATGTTAAGTACAGTTCTAGTCGTATCGTAAAATTAGGCCATGCATTTACGTGAGTCTAGATGTCTCGTAGGTGCGTGGTCATTGGACAACTTGTCGACAATGATTTCTTCCTCGACTGGTATTACGCCGGGGCACCGGGGCCAGTCGACCTAGGGGGAAGACGTTATAGCAGCGCTGAATTGTACCGTGTGGGTAGTCAGGGGCTTTCCATGGGGCTAGCTACCTTGCATTGAATGACCGGCCGCCTACCCGAGCTATGTCTGTCACAACCCGCATCCAGTATTTGGGCACGAACCGTGGGTACGTCCAGCCTATGCCGCAGAGTCGGCGGTAGTACGCTGTCTAGTCATCTCCACATTTATAAAACAATCACACAATTTATACCACATCACGAAATAGTTAAATAACAAGGGAAATCATATAGAATGTCACAGTTTGGAGAGAAGGATAAATGGTTCTGACAACTCCAATATAGATCAAAAGTATAAAGTGACATAGTATCCAAAGATGAATGTACTAAAGAATAGTCACAAACCAACTCATGAGTCATAAAATAGAAATAACAATCTAAAGTTTCAAACTAATCCAGTCTATGAGAATGCTACATAAATCTCCTAAAAATCATCTGTAGCAGGTAACTCTGTATAGGCAGCCTCCAATGCGCCCTGTGCGCCAAAATCAGGATCTGTTGTATGCTCATAATATGTAGTACAGAAATCCTCTAACTCATCACCTAAAAATGTTGGTTATCCGGTCAGGAATGGAACAAGTACACAAACTGAAAAGCTATCCGCATCATAATAGATTTAACAGTGCATGAATATAGCATATGTGGAAACAAACTAGAAGGTAAGCTAATGATAAAGTATATCTAGAATGAAGGCATAAATCACAGGATATAATATGTCAATGGGAAGGATGTAATAGCATAGTGACATGTCAAATGGTGAAACATGAAGAAATCATAAAGACAACTATCTAAGTGTGTTGAAATATCCTTTTCGACATGTGAACGGCTAAGGGGTAAATACGGCACCCTGCACGTGTCATGTGCAGCTGCTATCAGTCAAGATTAGACATATTGGGATAGATTGGGAAGTTCACACGTCTACTAAGATATTTTTCCCATCCCGACCAGTATACATGGGCCCAGACAAGTCACGAAGTACAATGATAAAGCAAGACAAGTATGTGATAAATGGGGGTCCATGATACTACCTCATATGTCCATCGTGTCATCAAGCAAGGGGCATATGTATAATATGTACTGAACAAGACTATAAGAATTAGAAGCAAACAGAGAGTGCACTTGCCTGTAGTCCTGAACTGGTGGTACGAATCGAGTGTTGAGTCGGAGTCCAAAAAACCTATATTATGAACCAATTTCTAATCAACAGATGAAATCAATTCAATGAGTCTAATTAACTATTACGAATTACCCTTACACTTAGTAATCTTAATGGCCTGGAGTTTATTTATACTAATGCTAATCCTAAGCCTCATGTCTAGTACTGTTGTATAGGAATACTTGTGTCCTACTGTCAAGACTACTAAAATTGATTATATGTGTACACCCTTGGTACACAAGTCCCCATTTCCTCACCTATGATGTACCCACAGAATATTGGTTTCTCTTCCTACTGCTTTCGCATGTTCCTCTGGGCACTTATCCTATATGGTGCAACCCTAGGTATTACACTGGACCCTATTACTGACTGTTAATGCCCGTATGTAATTTGCACTGTAGGAGATTATCCTGCCATAGGTCACCTTTGGTATGCCATCTGAGGATACCTACTTGTTACTCATGGTACTCCTAGGGCTATGAGCATGAGCTCTAGGGTTTGCATCTACTGGTATAAAGGAAATTCATGAATTCAGTGTTCATGGATACAAAGGGGAGGTTTTAGGCCAGTGCCAAACTTGGGGTGAGGAAAATATACATTCTGTGCATAACTCAATTGGTATTAACCACCTCTTCTACTTACTAGTGCCATTACCATTCCCATAACCTCGAAGAATTGGAGAGGGAGGATAAGAACAGTAATGGTAGAGGCAGCAATTTACATGGCCGGGTTGTCTAAGTGCCAGGTATTAGGAAAGTGACCCAAGGATCTTGGTAACAGCTTGACATCAAGAAGGCAATACCTAATGCTAGTATCAATGGAATACAAGTGAAGGTTCATAGGCTAGACACATAGGTCGCAGGACACTTCCTGGGGCTTGATACTCAACCTCTGTTCAGTGGCTTCATGATGTAACATGGTGTCAGTTAGTAGACCTACACCTGTGATAGCCACCTGTCATTAGAGAAGAATGGCCTATATGGTCATTCCTAGCTGTCATCTACACCCAACTGACAATAGCTAAAATAGAGGCTATGCAACTCACTAACCCTCCTTGGTAATTGGTATGCAACTGTGTGTGTGTGCTAGCTGCTACTGCTGCAAAGCTCAATATGAGGGACTATTTTGTGTGTGGTCCCCTGCTTATGCCCAGCATCCAGAGCTACCTACACCTGGTCACAGATAATACTCCTACCTAAAGCCCAGGTTGTCCTATACCCAATACTCCTTAGCTAACTGATACACAGGTTCAAACCTGTGCTCCCTTCTACCCACACGACAACTTTGAAACTTGAGATCATGCTCCACAGTTTACCTAGCATATCTTCTTACTGATCATGCATAACTAACATAAAGTAAAACTAATGCTTCATGCAAACTGTCACATTAGTCATAACTGACACAAGTAACCCTGGTATATAATACTGCTCTAGAGTACATAATGTCCAGGCAAAGGTTTAGTTAAGCCACCCTTGCATATACCTCTCTCTAAGTCAACTGTCCCTTTTACTCCCTTGGCAGCAACCACATATGGAGACTTCCTCCCATCTCCCTATATTTTTCCCATGTGTCCAGTTCCTCTACAATGACTGAACCATAATGTAAATCCCAACTGAACACATATTCATATAGGACTGTTCAATTTAGGTAGCAGTGGACTCCCATCAATGCAAGGGACTGGACAGCAAGTAAATGGATATGGACTGATCCTATGATGCAGGACATATACAATTCGAAAGGAAATAAGAACATAACTAACTCCTTACTGTAACTGAAACTATGAGGAGCAGGGAGCTGACCCAAGAATATGGCTAACCCTCTATTACCTGATACCCTGCGTGCAAGGTTGACCAATCAACCAAAACAGTGGATTGATACTCAATAAAATGGACAGAACAATGGCAAGGTCAGGACATTAAGTTTGAATGGACATACTGTCAATTTGGGACTGACCTTATATATGATGTAGGCTACACAGTGTGATGACTGAATTAAGTATGTAGGCAGGTGAGGAAATGATTAAAGCCATTAGTACAATGGTGGACTGTAGAACCCACCCTAAGTGCAATGCACCATAACACCTGTGTCCTGATATATGAGGGTATCAGAGGATACTAAAATGTGTGGGGCAATTATCCCATGGTCTGGCCATTGCCTGTCTGAACTAAACCCAAAATCCATACAGTAGTACTTATGCCAGCCAAGCCCTCACCAATCCCTGATGCATTAAATACAGAGGTGACTGGTAAGGTTCAGACCCAAATCTTCAGGCAGGGCTTGTGAGGGTGTAAATGGTGTCCATACCAGCCTAGATAGGAGCTGCACCTAGGATTAGATGAGGATACTCAGACAACTCAAGCAGTGCCCTGTTGTAGTGTTAATGGCTGATGTAAGTCCCCATTGCAGCTATATTAAACCTTGTACCCACAAGAAACAAGTGGATATAAACATGTGGCAGGCAACCAGGTTGGAACACTTACCAACTAATAAACACCACAACTGAAGGGTCTCTCTACCAATTGGATTACTCTCATGGTCCTATCCAGTGGAATCAAGTGATGGTGTGTGATGCAAACATGTGATGTAGTGTTGTGGCAGGATTGAGGTTGATATGATATCTATGTGAACTGTGGTTATAGGAATGCAGGCCTGGTTACTAAGTTATGTGGGACAGTACATTGAATTGTGGACTGGTCAAGGATGTATTCGGTCCATAAGATGGACTGAACCTATCCACACTCCTTGAGTCCTCTCACTTTCCTGGACTGATCAGTAGATGGGGAAGGCTGAGTTGGACATGTGGTAACTGAGGCTGAACTCAGGAATTTCCTCCCAACTGAATTCATTCCTTTGCATAAATATCCATTGATACAAATAGGGGTTAAGCATATGGTATGGATTGTACAGTGGTCCATTTCTATTACTCTAGGCTATACTAGGATACATCCCTATGACATGTCAACTACTGGGAGCACCTAGATACTATACACACCCAAAACTGGGAGCACCTAGATACTATACACACCCAAAACTATGTACCTATACCTGTTTCCTATGGTTTGGTACTTGGTATACCTAGTTACACAGTCCTTTACCTATGTTAATGACTGAATGTCATAGGTTCCTTGGCAGTCCAGTCCTGTCAAGACCTTAGTATTATACTCAGTTATACCCTTCACATCAATTAGCCTCCATCGTCAGTAGGATTACTAACCTACAATGCCAAGTTGGCCTAAGGCATTAGGTGTCAGGAAGTTTGCCAATTGGTTGGAGACTGACTGATTCCTGTCAGAAATCCTAAGATCAACACTCTTAATTACCCATATCTAATATGTGAACTTGGTACAACCCACACCCCAAGCCTATGAATTGATTCCTCTGCTTCCTATACTTAATGGCTTAGAGCACAACCCCTGGAAAATCCTCCTAATCATTGAATCAAACACCTGGCATACAATAGAAAGGATTGCATATAAGAACAGGGGAGTACCTAAGGTTTCGAGAGCAGGGTTTGGTGATTCCTCAGGCCTTCTCCTGGGTGTTCTTGCGGCAGAAAGGAATTTTGGGTTTCTAGGTGTCACCCCCGTTTTCGTTCTACGTATTTCCAGTATACGTATACGGGATCCTGACATGTATTTTATTTTCCTGCCTGGCTAGCTAATTTCAGTTTAATCTTGATTAGGTTCATCATAGCATGTAATGGTTTAACTTGGTTTATTTTGGGATGGCTTGGTTTATTCTTTGGTTCATCATGTTAAACCCACCACCATCCCCCTTTATAACCCACCTAACTTTTCTCTCTCCTCCACTTTCTCATTAACTCTTCTTCCTTCTCCATTAAACCCACCACCAACCAAGAACACCCCTTAGGCAAGTGCAACTTGCTTCCACAAGAGAGCCCATTTTTATTGTTCCATTAGCTTCTTCTTATGTTTCTAAGACACATTAGAACTTGTCATTTTCCATTTTGAGGCTTTAATTTTTGTAGATCTAGAAATTAGTTATTTTCGGATTTTGGTGGTTTTGATCTATCAAACTTCTTTGTTTTCAAGTTTTGATGGTTCCATATTGTAGAGAATTTTATTCTACCCAATTTTGACCTTTGAAAAGTTGGATTTGGACTTGTTTTGACCAAGTTATGGACTTTTGAAGCTTTGGGTTCAAACCATGGAGTTCTTGCTGAATTGAAGAAGACAGTGAGCAGTATGCGCGAGCTTTTTAGCTTGCGCCACTGAGTTGCGCGCGCTCTTTAGCGCAGCGCAGTCTGACTCATACGCTGCCTTGATGAGGAGTCGTATGGACCTCATACGCTGCCTTGATGAGGAGTCGTATGGAGTACATACGCTGCCTTGATGAGGAGTCGTATGGACCTCATACGCTGCCTTGATGAGGAGTCGCATACGCTGCCTTGATGAGGAGTCGTATGGAGTACATACGCTGCCTTGATGAGGAGTCGTATGGAGTACATACGCTGCCTTGAAGAGGAGTCGTATGGACCTCATACGCTGCCTTGATGAGGAGTCGTATGTCTTGCATACGCTGACTTGGGTGACAAGGAGTCGTATGGACCTCATACGCTGCCTTGATGAGGAGTCGTATGGAGTACATACGCTGCCTTGAAGAGGAGTCGTATGGAGTCCATACGCTGCCTTTGGAGACGTATGTCTTGCATACGCTGCCTTTTGGAGACGTATGTCTTGCATACGCTGACTTGAGCGCAGCCTGACTTGAGCGCAGTCTGACTCAGGCGCAACCTGATGTTTAGGCGCAACTGGACTTGACCCTACTTGCCTTGGCGCAATCTGTTACCCTGGCGCAACTTGGCTAATGCCACTTGTTGGCCATAGTACCCCTTGCTCCCCCCTTGGGCGCATTATGTCCCTATATTCTCCTTTTTATGATTTTTTGCACCCATTTTATATCCTTACGCCTTTTTATGTAAACTCGACATGAACCCGATGTGATCATGACATTATTTATGAATGTTAATCGGAACAAGGCTTAGTGATGGAATTGCATGATTTGTGATCCGCCGTGGTGCACTCTTGACAAGTAATTTGACATGATAATTCTTGATGGTGGTCCGTTGTGACGCACCCTTGCCTTGATAAGTAATCTTGATAAGCAACCCGACATGATAACCGTGATACGCTGTTACGACGGCTAACCTGACATGCTAAGTGAATTCTTGACACCGTGGGTGATTGTATTGAATATGCTTGTATAAACAACCAGTCTTGTCTCGCATCATGTCTAGGACATGTATCCCTGGTTACCACGGTCAGGAATTCATACCGAATCTGACTAGGTTAATGACTAGATTGATCAAGTAGAGCATATAGAGAGGTATTCCGGCTACAAGCAATCCCGTTATCTGGACGCCTTCCTTGATGGACTTGTAGCCTGCCGACGAGTAGGGCACATTTCCAGCTCACTGTTATGTGGGGCACTACATGAAACGATTACTATGCACACTGTCATGTGTTGCATCCAAGTCACCTAACAAGGCATGATAACTCTAAGCTTGAACCTTGCGTCTGGATAACCTGGATAGTCTGCAGGACTTGTGGCCATAGGCGTACCTCATTGCATCTTGCTAGTAACTAAGCTTGTGATAACCCTAGTTAGTTAAGTATCAAGCCGTACTCCTTGCTTGGCCGTGAATGATGGATGGAGTCCTATCTTGTCTAGTCTTGCCTAGATCCAGTGCATGGATATCTTCGGACATGCTTGTTTATGCTTTACTTTATCGATAATTGGTTCGAGGCTAAGTTCTGTTCAGGTGAAGGGTTACAACCCCGGTCCTTGTTTGGTTTACGGGTTGTAACTTGGGTACCGGAATAGTCCTCTAGTTATCTTATCGTTTATCATCCTGTTTTCTTTAACTCATGTCTTATGTTATTTCACCTATGATTTATGTGCTGACATGCTGGTTTTAGTTCTTAAGTGAAGCCTCCTTTGTGGCACTTGCTCTTTCTGGGGTCTGACCCAGCTGGTTTTGTATGACCAGATTTCGGAGCAGCTACCGAGGATCTCCCAACCTTTCTGCCAGATGGTGAACACTAGAAGGAATCCCGACAACGAGTGGATTTTATTTTGCTCTCCCACTCCCTTGTAAAAATATTCTTTTGAGGCGTTTAGCCGCCGAGCAAGTGTTAGCTCGTTTGCAACTTTATTCACTGTCTGCCTACGGGCTGTAGCATGATTGACAAATCCTAGGGTTGATCATGTATGACTTAAATTCTTGCTAGTCTTCGTATTTTGTATGACTAGCTTCATGATCATCTGAATATGTAATGTATGGGACGCCTTACTTTGTATGTCTGATGATCTACCATCTTGTTATATCTACTCGCTTGCTTAAGATTGAGACACTAGGCTTGTTATTGACCCTAAGAGACTAATGGCTTGTAGTAAACCCTCATACATCTAGACAGCCGTGACCGTATTGCGAAGTGAGAATTACTTCAATGTACGTAGCTGGCTGTGTCTGTCCCCCGCTCTCCAGTATTCTGGTTCTGGGGCGTGACACTAGGGTTTGGAGAATGGCAAGGTCGGCTGCCTCGCTCCTTATATACTCGAATTTGGGATAGAGTTGAATCTCTTCACAGAGATTGAGAGGATCGCAAATTCAAGTTTGAAACGAAATCGGCTTTAGGATTTGAACTGGGACTTGGTTTTATCAGTAGCCGTTTGAAATTATGATTTAAACATGGACTTTTTGCATCCCAGTCCCTCACAATTATAATAATTACGAAAACCCCCTGTTGCTCTTTTATTTACTAAGAAATGATTAGTATGTATATTACATATATATATATACATTGGTTATTAAAATATGTCTATGCATCAACTAATAATTCAGCAATATTTAACAACATAAAAAAATGGGAATTTTGGGTCAAGGGCTCACAAATCTACCCTCCTTAAAATAATTTCGTCCTCGAAATTTAAAGATGGTCACTAGGGTGGGAATTTATACCTCATGCCTCGAAGAGGTAAGGATAGCGCTCTCGCATCTCGTCTTCCCTCTCCCACGTGGATTCGCCTGGCGAATGGTGCCTCCACGCGACACGCACCAATGGAATGGTCTGGTTGCGCAGCACCTTCTCCCTGCGATCCAAGATCTCTACGGGCTGCTCCTGGTAGTTAAGGCTCGGTCCCACCTCAATCTCTGCGTGGTCTAGCACTTGACTGGGGTCCGTCACGTACCGTCTCAACTGTGACACGTGGAATACGTTGTGCACTCCCTCCAATGCTGGTGGCAACGCCAAGCGGTATGCCACTTCTCCGATCTTCTCGAGGATGTGAAACGGACCGATGTATCTTGG
Organism: Iris pallida; assembly: GCA_029216955.1. NCBI lineage: Eukaryota > Viridiplantae > Streptophyta > Magnoliopsida > Asparagales > Iridaceae > Iris > Iris pallida. Next base: position 4,813,197 of record JANAVB010030420.1, on the reverse strand, counting down.
ACTGAGCTTCCCGCCTCCTCCGAAACGTATCGTACCACGTGTCGGTGATATCCTCAAGAACACCATATCGTCTACCTAAATTTAAGCAAAAGGTCACGACCTATTCCTATCATGATTAACAATTACAACTAAGAAACTATACCTCAAACTCTAATGGTCTCCGGTGACTGTCGGTCCAGTGCTTCTGCTTGTTCTGAGCCACACGAAGTACGCGCTGGCACAGATAGCGCGCGCTGTGCGCTAATTAGCACAGTCGTGTCTGTGCACGATTTGAACGTGTACGAAACGTTCGAAAACGATTCCTTCCACGTCCCGGACGTTTCGTATACTGGACGGTTACTGCGCACGCCTATATAAGTTCCTCTCTTCTCTCTATCAGGACTCTAGTTTATTTTGTCTGCAAGTTCCTTACAAAATTTCAGAGAGCAGAGAAGAGAGAAACACAAGAGTTTGCGCTATCCGACGAGTCAGAAGAGCAGTGTTCCGAAGTTCTTTTCTGAACTTGCTGGTTCCTGGAAGCTATTAGCGTGGGACGAATCTAGCTTTGAGCTCCGATGATCCGTCACCCCAGCAGGACCTTTCTTATTCTTCTGTTCATTTCTTTTTTCGTTCATCTTCTCCACTTGTATCTCGTTCTGAACGAGATCGTTTATGATCTAATCAGAATTTTTTTGTGGGCTTTCGTCGTTGCTGTTACGAAAATCATTTGTGCCTTCTTCGAAGTGTTACATTTGATTTCGTCTCTCAGAATCCTCCGGGATCTCTATTGTGCACCTTCCTCGAAGTGTTGCCGAAAAATCAGTTTTTCATCTTAAAATCACTCATCGGGACTAACAATTTGCAATCGTTGTTGCAATCCGAGGAGCACCGTCAAAGCTCGTGTAGCCAAGGAGTACCGTCCGAGTTCTGATAGACTAAAAAGATTGAAAGAGTCGAATAAAAGGGTGGAGCAATACAATTTGCTATAGGAATTGCATTGATCTCTATGACACATTAAGCCAAAGAGCGTGAAGGGAATAACATTCCCTTGTTAGGAATTATTTAACTTTGGAATACAATGATATAGGCTTGGATGACGATGTTGATGGCTTCGATGCTGATGCATCACCTCCTCTATTCAATAGATCTCAAATTATGTTAAAATATTATCTCAGCATAGAAAAAGAGAACACTTGGGAGATGATATAATTAATAGAATTATGCTCACCTCGTTGTCCCTGCACCACCTTTGAAGTCGCTTCACAATTGAATACAGACCCAAGGCAAGAAAATATAACTTGAAATCCAGCAGTCCTGAGTTCTATGCTTCTGTATAAGATAAGCCCAATTCATTTCCATACTTAGTTTAGGTAGCTTCACTTGTGAGTTAACTTGGATCTTGGAAGTTTTGCACATAGTTTGCAGTATCGGCCGATATCGATACGATACGGCCGATACCGATACGGTTTGGCATGTCCCATACTGACCACTACTATACTGGCCAATACTGACGTTGGGGTTCTCTTTCCCTGTCAATTTGGAAGAGAAAATTGAACGAAAAAGACCAATCAACAAGAGTGTAAAAGCATAGTAAGAGTGTAAAAGTATGTAAATGAAGAAAACTTATTTGTCGCAGGTAAATTAATCATCAAGTGTGACTATTATTTCATTCAATTTTAAAACTATTAAGAAACAACAAATAAATACTTGAAATTATGCCTATATGTATAGTATATTTTTTTCCTAAAAAATTAATAATTTATTAATAATTATTTACTTTCCGATTCAAAACATCCAATACTCCGATCTGAAACCGCCGATATTGCCAATACCGTCATTCCGATACGCATAGGAAGGCTCAGGTACCGATTCCGATATTGCGAACCTTGGTCTTGCATATCAGGCACAAATGGAATAGATATGACCATAACAGATTTGTTCCCAGTGATTTTGACTTGTTCCATGTGTTTCTGAGCCTTGATGGCAACAACAAAGAAGCCTTCATTGATGTTAATTGTGTAATAATGAGTCGTATTTCATAACGCTAGGCTTAGTGTGAAAGAGTTAAGTTCAATGTATTGAGAATTTTTGGTCCAACGCAATATGTGGTGATGTTGGGTTTTTCTTTAATCAACTAGCTTACAACAGACCTGGAACTCAATGTAATTTCAGATGTGTATATTCTAGCAGATTTTGATGGTTTGAACTTGATATCAAGATTGTACATACAGTTCTGCAGTCAAGTCCACAATTGATACCTTTTGTTAGGTTAGCCTAGGGCCTAGGGGATGACTGAATTACAAACTATTAGACTTAAGAAAGATGAAAAAAAAATGTAAGGATTCGCCAACTCCGAATATCTAGGATGAAGGCTTTGTTGTTGTTGTAGATTTTTGATGGGAGTACTGGTAGAGCTTTGATGAAATTTTGAGAATCCTTTAAGAGGACAAATGATTTTTATTAAAAAGGTAATAAGGGTCAATTGTAAAACTCACTGACCTTCTCTGAAAAATTGTTATTCGTAATTTCTTTGTTGGTTATAACTTTTTGGGCTAGACAATTCATCGATACGGCCAATAAGTATATCTATGATAGCTATTATAAAAAATAGTAAGCGTAAGTAATAAATAATATTATATGGTTTGGCATGTCCCAATCCGATACCGACTACTACACATACTTACACATCCCTAAGTTGGGTCTCTTTCCGAGTCAATTCAGCAGAGGTAATTGAACGAGAAAGAACAATAAACTAGGGTGTAAGATCATAGTAAGGTTGTAAAAGCATATAAATGAAGAAAACATATTTATTAAAGGTAAACCAATCAACAATGGTGACTATTATTTCATTCAATTTCAAAACTACTAAGAAACAACACAGAAATACTTAAAATTAAGCCTAAATGTTTTAAATATTTTTTTCTTCTAAATTTTAATAATTTTATTGATAATTATTTTCTTTCCGATACCAAAATGTCCGATACTCTAATCTGAAACTACCAATGCTACCGATACCGTCGATTCCGATACTCATAGGAAGGGTCCGGAACCGATTCCAATTACGATAGTGTGAACCTTAGATACATGTTCATTCAACTTTTGACATATCCAGATTCTTCTCCGTTTGGGTGATGTGCAATTAATTTTTTTCATTGCGTAGCTAATTGCAGCATAATACTATATGACTTCCTTAATATTTATTAAAAGTTAAGGTTAGCAATTTCTTGTTTCCCAGATCGTCCATAGAAGTCAGAGGAGGTTGCTCTGGTAATAAGCTACCAGGGTTAAATGACAAATAATGGATTATTAATTGACTTGTTTCTTTGAAGGGAGAGATTATGAAGGAGGACAATCATATATTTGGGAAGCTTCCTGATCATCTCATCGTAGAAATATTTGTCAGAATACCTGTCTGCGAGTGGGCTCAGGTATCATCTGTCAGAAAGCATTGGGCTTCTATATTTCGAGGGGAATGCTTGTGGCAGACTGCTATTGACAGAACCTGGCCTTCAGCAGGCCACAGGAAACGTTGGCCTGGACCAATTCCTCGAGGTTTGGCAAGGAGGTAAACATAATGAAGTAATCCGCTATTCTTTTTGGCTTCTATTGGTGCCATTTTATGTCACTGCCTATTACCGTGCTACTTGAATATATGAATTCACTGTATGGAGATGCCTCCATATGATGACGGTATCTGTATATGGTAAGCATCAACACGCCACTTCCTTGACGTGTGTACAATATGTTAGCCCAGTCTATATTCCGAAGTTTCCAATGATTAAACATTCTCATGAGTGTGGCCGGACAAATCGGAATATGAGAAAGTGAAATATCTTTTACGGTGGACCCTTTCTAGAATAGTTCAGAATATATATATATATATATATATATATATATATATATATATATAAAGATGGGCGAACGGCTTGGAGCACAGGGCGATCGGCTAGGGTTTCCGCGTGGCCCGTCCCCGCGGCCGCCGGATCCCCTTGCCGGCGGGGTGCGGGCCTCGGCAAAGAAGGGCGGTCCCCCCCCCCCCCCCCCGGCGGTGTGCGGGGGGGGGGGGGGGGGGGGCGGGAGCAGGATCGGGGGGGGGGGGGGGGGGGGTCGGGCGGACCCCCCGACGTCGGCGCGCGCGGCAACTCCCCCCCAGGCGGTGGGGGGGGGGGGGCGGGAGCACAGGGGGGAGGGTCGGGTGGACCCCCCTGGGTTGTAGACGACCCCCCTTGGGGGGGGGGGGGCACTACGGGAGGGGGGTCAGGCGGCCTCCGTTCGGTGTCGGGAGGGGGGGGGGGGGGTCGGACTAGCTGCAGGGTGGCCCCATTGATCTGAACTTTGAATTTGGAGCAGGTTCAGGATCTCTGGGGAGCCAAACGGAGGGAGGTGGATGGACGACGGTTACGCGCCGTCGCGTAGTGATGACCGGGGGGAAGACGAGAGGCGGACAGGGTCAGGTTAGGGATCGCCAACCTGTTAGCCGTCCGAACGGGTCAGGGTCTCGGCCATCTGTCCGGGGTCCCGGGGTGTCTGCTGGGAGATCGGTGGGTTGGCGGCCAAAGGCGACCGCGGCAGCCAAGGGGAAGAGTAAGGTGGTGGATCTGGATGTTCAGGGATCTGGGACTCCTCGTCCGGAGGTTGCCCCGAGGCTTCTTGGGACGTCCACTCGGCCTGCTGGACGGTCCTGGGCTGATATCTGCAAACCTGTGGGGCCGAAAACCTCCACATCGATGGAGTACGTCCCGCCGATCAAGGCAGGGAGGGGTTTCCAGGCCTCGTTTCCTGCGGAGGAGATCCAGAAGATGACAGCATACTGGGAGAATACCCTCGTCCTGTATGTCTTAGACAACAAGCCTTTCTACGGGCAGATCCGGGGTTATGCAGTGCGTGTCTGGCAGCCTAAGGGGAGTATGGAGTTCTATGTCCGCGAGAACGGCTTCTATTATGTGAAGTTCGGACTGGCGGAGGATGTCGCGAGGATCCTCCAAGGCGGCCCCTGGACGTTCGACGGCAGACTGATCATTCTCAAGGAGTGGACTCCGGAGCTGCGTTGTGAGAGGGAAGTTCTGAATGCCATCCCTGTATGGATTCGATTCCCTGAGTTCCCGGTCAGGTTTTGGAGCATACCTTTGTTGATGCGGCTGGCCAGCTTGGTGGGCAACTCGATCAAGGTAGATAAAGCTACTGCCTTTTGGACGCGGTTGATGTACGCTAGGATCTTTGTGGAGATTCGGGCAGGGGAGGAGCTTCCGAAGATGGTGGAATATGAGATCCCTTATGGGGAGGTGCTTACCCAGAAGGTGGAATATGAATGGGTTCCACCTACCTGTTCACGCTGCTCCTGCTTCGGACATCTGGCCAGTGCATGTTCGGAGGTTGGACCTCCGGTGGAGCCTACTATCCCTCCTGGTGAGGCTCCAGAAGCTCCCTGCGATATGTATTTCAGAGATGATAGTGGAGCGGAGGTCTTGGAGGGGGAGGTTACTCATCCTGTGAGTGATGGTGGTTTGAGCCTCGTTGTATCTTCTCAGCTTGCCCCCGCGAGTGTGGCGATGACCACTTGCCAGGGGCTGAGTAGTATAGTTACTAGAGGTATGTGGCGTCAGAGATTGAGGCACGAGGGGATGGTGGATCATCTGGAGGGCAGGTTTACTGTAGGAAGAGACGCGATGTCGGCCTATTGAGGAATGGCCCCTCCATGGTGGTCGGACATACTACTGACAGAGAGGAGGCGATGTGGGTTGACAACCCTGCCTGGGCGTTGGTTCTATCTCAGGTCGCTCCCCAACAGGCGGTTTCGACTGGGATGGAGGAGGATTACTTAGCGACGGATGCGGCACTTTCCTCAGGTGCTGATCCGGGAGTTTCCTAGGGGGACCCCACCTCTCATTAATTAACGGCTATTATCGTCTGGAATGTGAGGGGGGCGTGTTCGCTAGGAAGGTAGAGAGAGATTTGTAGGGTGCTCCACAGAGTGAAATGTGACATTTCTGTTCTATCAACCTGGCTCTATGTGACATGGCCAGGATTTGGGTTCGCTGGAACTCGAAGAGTTGGGATGGTGACTTGATCTTGATGACGGAGCAGTTGATTGCTATCTCCTTCGTGAACAAGGGTGGCTTCCGGTTCTTGCTGGAGGCAGTCTACGACCACAATGACAGAAGGAGACGGGAGTCCCTATGAAGCGACATCTCCCGTGTTTCCTTTGTTGCTGACTCGTCGTGCCTTCCTCTTCTCTTGATCGGAGACTTCAATGCCCTTCTGCACCAAGGGGAGAAGCTGGGTGGTCGTCCGGTTCCAGATTCTATCCTCTATGATTTCCAGAGATGCCTCCTGCTTGCGGGGCTTCGGGGATTGTCTCGCTCAGGCTTCATCTGGACTTGGCACAACAAAGCAACTCATAACCGGGTTGCTTGTCAGCTTGATCGAGCTCTGGGCAATGGAGAGTGGTTCCGTCACTTCCCCAACACTTCGGCTGAGGGCCTGGCAGCTGGGACGAGCGTTCATTCCCCCATCAGGGTTGGCTTCACTGCTCGGTCTCTTGGGAAGTCCCGCCTGTTCAGGTATAACAATAGTTGGTATCTCTCGGAGGGCTACCTAGAGGCTGTCGCAGAGGGGCTTTACTAGCGGTCAGGAGGGGACGGCTCAATTCCGCTTGGTTCGTCACCTCAAGGCCACGAAGAGAGCTCTCAGGAATTAGGTGAAGGGGTTGCCCAAAACCACCTTAGAAAAGGAGGTGGAGTTGCGGACCTTGCAGCAGGATATGCAAGCTGACATGTTAATGGGGACCTGACAGCTAGAAAGAAGGAGCTGATCGGAGAAGTCAACATCATGAGGCTGCAGAAGGAGATTAGCTCGGCCCAGCGAGCCAAATGTCCCTGGCTGAAGGATGGCGACCGTTGCTCTAAGTTCTTCTATGATGTTATCCGGACAAGACAGAATAGAAATCACATCTCCCAGCTTCTTGATGCGGATGACACTCTGGTGGGGACGCCGGCTGAGATCCAGGGCGAGGCTGTCAGGTACTATTCTGAGTTATATTTCCAGACTGACTACCTGTCCATGTTCCCAGAGGTTGTTACGAAGAGATTGGTGACTCCATGTGGGAATAACATTCTTCTTGCCCCTGTTACATTAGAGGAGGTGGAATCTATTGTCAAGGTGGCGGATCCCAACAAGGCTCCTGGTCCGGATGGCTTCAGCAGTGGTTTCTTCAAACGCCATTGGGACATTCTGAAGCATCAGGTCGTAGAGGTGGTGCAGGAATTCTTCACCCGAGGGAAGCTTCTGAAAGAACTGAATCACACTTTCCTGACCTTGGTGCCAAAGAAGGAGGGAGCGACAGCACTGACGGATTTCAGACCTATTGCGTGTTGTAATTATCTTTATAAGATAGTTACGCACTTTATGTGCCGGCGGATGGAGGGGATCATGCAGGACTTGGTATCTCCGAATCAGGCTGCGTTCATCAAGGGGAGGTCGATTGCAGAGCATAACCTCCTGGCACATGAGATGGTGAGGGAATTTAGCAGACCCGGAGGGGAGAAAACTTGTGTTAAACTGGACCTGAGGAAGGCGTATGACATAGTCAATCGTGACTTCTTCTGCCATCTGATGACCGCCATGGGATTTGCGGAACACTGGGTTGCGTTGATCCAGGAGTGCATTACGTCCCCTACTTTCTCTGTTCTCATCCAGGTCGTTCCTTATGGGTAATTCCAGAGCAACCGTGGGCTTAGACAAGGTCCCTTACCTGTTCACGCTTGTTATTGAGTACTTTACTTGTTTGATGGATCTGACAGTGCACCGTGGACGGCTGGTCCCTCTGTTTCGGAGGATGGACCCCCCAGTTATCCACCTTATTTTTGCTGATGATCTGCTAGTCTTCATCCAGCCTTCGACGGAGGGGTTGCAGACGCTTGCGGCTATTATGGAAGATTTGCAGTCCTTTTCGGGTCTCCAGATGAACAGAGATAAGAGTAGGGTCTACTTTAGCTCCCTGTGTCCCCGGAAGGAGGAGAGGGCTGATGTGTTGGGTATCGCGAGGAGTGATCTTCCGGTGCGTTACTTAGGAGTGCCTCTCACAGTCAACTATGCGCGGGATCAGGACTGCCATAGTCTGGTGGAGTATGTCCAGAGGAGAGTAGAAGGTTGGCAAGCAGCCAGTCTGTCATTTGGCGGACGCATTAAGCTGGTCAGATCGGTGATATCGGTTGTGGCCTATTTTTGGCTGCAGTCCATCCTCCTCCCTGTGGCCACTATTCGTCGAGTGGAGCGACTCTGTGCCGATTTTATTTGGAGGGGGGGTATGCATGCGATCTCCTGGGAGCAGCTCTGTCGTCCCATGAAGGAGGGAGGAGTGGGGCTCAGGCCGTTGCTGGAGATTAGGGAGGCTTCTGCGCTTAAGCTGGCCTGGAGATTCATCAGCGGGAGATCCCTCTGGGCGGACTGGATGCACAGCAGATACGTGAAGCAGGGCAACTTTTGGACGTGTTCTACGGACAACAACCATTCAGTCACGTTCAAGACTGTCTTGAGACACAGGGGAGTGCTCAAATCTGCTATCCGGAGGGTCATGAAGGATGGGTCGGGTACGGATCTCTGGCGGGATCCTTGGATAGATCGGCGTTCGCTTATGAACATCAGAGGAGCCCCGACTCATCAGGAGGACAGGCGTGGTTTGACGTGTAGTCGCATCATACGAAATGGAAAGTGGAGGCCGGAATCTTATCGGTTCACTGAGGAGCTGGATGGGATCATTATGTCTACAGTCATTGATCCGGCTTTGCCTGCGGATCGGTGGATTTGGGAGCCGACTGAAGCATTTTCGGGAACTGGGGAGTTCCAATTCTGTAGCTGCTTCAACCTTATCCGGCGCACTTTCCCTCTGAGTTCCGATTACGAGTTCGTTTGGTACAAGGGTCTGGCCAGGAAGATGCAGTTGTGTGTTTACAAGCTTCTACTGGGCCGCCTCTTGACTAGGGATCGCCTGAGTTCATTTGGAGTACCGGTTCCGGATCCCAAGTGTGTGCTTTGCTGTTTGGAGCCTGAATCTATAAAGCATATCTTCTTCGAGTGCACTCTGGCATGGCAGATCTGGTCGGAGCAGAGTCGTGTTTTGGGAGTGTGCGCCTCCGGGAAATGTATTGGGGACATCATCACGGTAATCCGGGATAGCAGGGGTCGAGGGCAGGACTGGTTCCGAACAGCCAGAGTTCGTCTGGCTGCTTCGGTTTGGCATGTATGACGGGAGCGAAACCGTCGGATCTTTGAGGGGCTGGTCACCCTCCGGTTGGCATTCTCCATAACATCGAGTTTGATGTAAATGCTATGGAGAATTGATGAGTGGGAGTCCCACTCAGATTGTATGTTGTAAGATTATGGGTTTTTCTTTGGAATAAAATTTACCTTTTTTCCTAAAATATATATATATATGGTAGTTAATAGCAGTCTCTGAATGGTGCCGACCCACGCGATTAGGGCTCAGCCGCACGCGACCTTGCCGCCCCCTCCCCGGCCGCCGGACCCACGCGCGGAGGGGAGGAGGAAGCCGGCGAGGACGTTTGGGGGCGGGCGGCCCTTCCTGGCAGGCGGTGGTGGCGGCCCCCCGGGCGGGGGGGGGGGGCCTGGAGGCGGACAACAGACTCAGCGGGAGGGGCCGACGACGGCCGGGGGGGAGGGGGCGGCCGACCCCTCCCAGGCGGTGGCGGCGGACAGGGCGACGGCGGCGGCGGCCCGGGGACAAACGTCTCCGGCGATGGCGGGTTCCGGGTCGAATTCGCCTATTTTCGAATTCGGATCGGGATCCGGGTCTAGAGATGGCCGGATTGATGATGATGGTTGGACGACGGTGGTGAGACGACGTCCGGGAGGGGGAAGAGGGGCTCAAACTCAGGGTATGAGTCGGACGGGCCATGGAAGGAGCGGGGGTAGGTATACCATCGGCCTAGGTACCACACGACGACAGGGAGGAGGTCCGGGACACACTGCGGCTGGATGGCGGCCAAAGGCGACTGCGGCGGAGAAAGAAAAGAGTATTGCTGGAGATGTTGGGAGTCAGAGGCCTTCGTCTGCTACTCCCCGGACGGGCACAGACGGGCCTTGTCCCAAATCCTGGAAGGATGTGTGTATGTCGGGTGGGAACAAGTGTCCGGTGTCGATGGAGTATGTGCCACCGATGCAGGTTGGAGGAGGACTTCGTGCATACTTTCTGACGGAAGAGATAGCGGAGGTCACGGACTTCTGGAAGAACACGCTGGTGATGTATGTGTTGGGGAGTAAACCGTTCTATGGGCAGATACGGGATTATGCAGAGAGGGTGTGGCGGCCCAAGGGGAGTATGGAGTTCTTCTCTCGTGATAATGGATTTTACTATGTGAAATTCGGTTTGGAGGAAGATGTGTCCAGGATTATTCAAGGGGGGCCCTGGTCCTTTGACGGACGGTTTATTATCCTGAAGGAGTGGACTCGGGAGCTGAGATGTGAGAAGGAAGTGTTGAACGCGATTCCCGTCTGGATTCGCTTCCTTGAGTTCCAGGTGAAATACTGGAGCATCCCTTTGCTTATGCGATTAGCTAGCTTGGTCGGTAAGCCGATCAAGGCGGATGTGGCTACGGCTTTCCATACCAGACTGATGTACACTAGAGTATTTGTGGAGATAAAGGTAGGGGTGAGCAACGGTTCGGTTCGATTTAAACCGAATCGTATATATGAAAACCGAAATAACCGTAAACCGTACTTCTCAAAACCAAAAACCGAACCGTTTTTATAAAAACCGAACAAAACTGAACCGAATTAATTCGGTTCGGTTTTCGGTCGGTTCGGTTTCATGGGCCAATGTGTCGAACCTTCAATTTTTAGCAAAATATGCATATTTAAATAATAATTTATTTTAAAAATATGGTATTATTGTATTAATGAATTATATATTACATAGTGTAATGCCTGTTGTTCGTATTACGTATTTTTGGAATACGTGTACGTATTTTATTCTGTATTGCATGATTCCTTGTTAGCTTGTATCTTGGCTTGGTTATTTCTTGGCTTGGTTCGGCTTGGCCCAGTTTTCTTTGGTTCAATATGAACCAATGTGAACCCCCTACCTACCACCACCATTGTATTTATTAATCCATTCTCTCTATTCTCTCTCTTCATTAATCATCTTCTTCTTCCCCATTACTCCCTACCTACCAGAGAGAGAGAGTGAGCTCTAGGCAAGTGCAACTTGCTTCATGGAGGAACTCCAATTTTATTACTTCATTCTCTTCCTTACTACATTCTAAAACACTTTAGTACTTGGCTTTTCTAATTTCCATGGCTGGATTCTTGTAGATCTAAGTCTATTTCATTTTCGGATTTCTTGGGTTTTGATCTATTTAATCCTGCTATTTCCGAGTTTTGATGGTTCCATGTTGTAGAGAATCTCGTTCTACCCCATTTTGACCTATGGAAGTTCGGATTTGGGCTCCAGATGAAGATTTTATGGAGCTTGGAAGCTTGGGTTCATGGTGTTCTTCTTCTCTGAAATTTGGGGAAGAAGAACAGTGCTTGACTTGACCGCATGATAATTCATGCGGCAAGTGAATTAGCCGCATGACACTTTCAGCCGCAGGGACTGAGTCTCATTCTTAAAATCGCATGAGGCCCTTGCTTCCCAGCCGCATAAGTCTGCCTTCATCCTTGGCCGCATGAATATGAATTGAACCTGACCGCATGAGTCCTCAGTTCCTTCTTGCCGCATGGAGTCCCACTTGTCTTCAGCCGCATATGCGCCTATCTCCTTGAGCCGCATGAACTCTAGTACTTGCGGACCGCATAGGCTTGGTTCCCCGCTAGCCGCATGTGCCCCTACCCCGAGAGCCGCATGAGTCCAATTCATCCTGGCCGCATGGAGCCTTCCTTCCTGCTTGCCGCATGGGAGCTAGTCCTACTCCCAGCCGCATAGGTTCCTGCCCCTTCAGCCGTATATGTACCTTTCACTCTCAGCCGCATAAGCAGCCATGTTGACTTAGCCGTATGGGCTCCTATAACCGCATGCGCTCTTCTAATTGGGCCACATGATTCTACCCTTTCCTGACCGCATATGCCTTAGCCGCATGGCTTTTCTATGGCCCTGTATATTGATATTTTATTAGATATTTTACGCCTATTTTATATCCTTACGCCTTTTGTCGTGAGCTTGATAATCATAGATTTGTTTAATATGTATGGAAATGATACCTGACTTGACCTGATAATGACCCGTAGTGGTGCACTATTGACAAGAAAACCTGACATGACATGATAGTGGCCCGCCGTGGCGCACTCCTGACAAGTACACTTGACATGATAACCTGACATGGAATATCTTGAGAAGCTGTTGCGACGGCTACCTGACATGAAATGACCTGTATAATTACATGGACACCGTGGGCGATTGTGCTTGTACAAATAAACCAGTCCTGTCTTGCATCATGTCTAGGGAGGGAGCTCCTGAGTACCACGGTCAGGAGTACCTATTGAAATTGACTAAGGTTAATAACTAGATTAACACATTAGTCATGAAGAGATTTTCCAGCTACAGGCAATCCCGTTACCTGGGCGCGCCTGGGATCTGTAGCCTGCCGTCGAGTAGGGCACATTTCCAGCACACTGTCATGTGTTGCACCTTTCAAGCCACTTAAGGGTACATGCGTTTCCTGGACGGTATACCCACTTGAATTCAACCCCTAATTTCGACCTGGGTAACCTGGATGGTCTGCAGGGCTTGTGGCTGTGGAATAATCTCACTGCATCTTGTTAGTAATTAGGCTTGTGACAACCCTAGTTAGTTAAAGTATCAAGCCGTAGTTCTTGCTTGGCCGTGAAATGATTGGATGGAGTCTAACCAGTCTAGTCTTGTCCTGATCCTGTTCCAGATTATTAAATGACCAGAATGCTTGTATTTATTTTACCGATAAATGGTGAGAAACCAAGCTCCGTTCAGACGAAGGGTTACAACCCCGGTCCTTGTTTGGTTTACGGGTTGTAACCTGGTTATCTGAATAGTTCCATGGTTATCTCGTCGTATATCATCCTGATGTGTTTTCTTTATTTTCCAGTTCTTACTTTATTTATATCTTGTGCTGATTGCTGGTTTTAGTTCCTAAGTGAAGCTTCCTTTGTGGTACTTGCTCTTTCTGGGATCTGACCCAGCTGGTTTTGTATGGCCAGATTTCGGAGCAGCTCCAGAGGATCCAGCGCTTTTCCAGCCCGATGGTGAACACCAGACGTAACCCGGGCAACGAGTGGGTTTATTTTTGCTCTCCCACTTTATTGTGAAAATATTCTTTTGAGGCGTTTAGCCGACGAGCACCTGTTTAGCTCGATTGTATTTACTTACTGTCTGCCTACGGACTGTAACATGATTGACAGATCCTAGGGTTGATCATGTATGACTAAACTCTTGCTAGTCCTCACATTTTGTAACGACTAGCTTCATGATCAGCTGAATATGTAATATTTGGGACGCCTTATTATTGTATATTTAATGATCATACATCTTGTAACATTTACTTACTTGCTTGTGATTGAGACACTAGGCTTGTTCATGACCATAGGAGACTGTTGGCTTGTAGTAAACCCTCATGTATCTAGACAGCCGTGACCGTATAGCGAGATGGAATCCATTTCAATATACGTAGCTGGCTATGTCTGCCCCCGCTCTCCAGTATTCTGGTTCTGGGGCGTGACACATAGTGTGAAAAATATCAGTATATATATATAGATTGAGGGTAGAGAGAGTACTCAAAAAAGTACCGACAGAGAATAAGAGGAGAGTGCCATCGGCTAAGGGTTACAAAATATTAGTATATGTCGATTGAGGTTAGTTTGATAAATTATTAAATCTAAATCGGTTTTCGGTTCGGTTCGGTTATCCGGATCAAGAACCGAAAGCCGAACCGTTATTTTAAAATTTTAAATTTCCAAACCGAAAATCGAACCGATAACCGAAAAGCCGAACCGTTTGTCATATTTCGGTTCGGTTCGGTTTTCGGTTTTCAACCGTTATATGCTCACCCCTAGATAAAGGCCGGGACGGAGCTTCAGAGTATTCTCGAGTATCAGGTAGCATCCGGGGAGGTGTTGACTCAGGCTGTGGAGTATGATTGGGTTCCCCCAATGTGTTCCTTCTGTGCGTGTTTTGGTCACTCTTCTAGTGCTTGCCGGACTAGAGGGACGGAGACAGCTAGGGCCTCGGTAGCGCAGATGGAGGTGGTGGAGCCAGAGGTGGAACCCAGTCCCAACGCAGGAGTGGCGGAGACAGTCAGGCCGATGGAGGAGGTCTCCCTGATGGAGGAGGCCAGGAGGTCCATGACTGACACCCCGCAGAGACAGGAGGGTTCCCAGGGCACGATAGTCCCGTTCAGGCCCCAGAGGAGTATGGTGACCAGGGGTATGAGTTTCCTGGATAGCGGACAGGATGGGATGGAGACATCCATGGTGGAAAAGGTCTATAGCAGGAAAATGCATGCCCCGTCCCCACGGAAAGAGGAGCACCAGCCAGGGGGGCTTGATGATCAGATAGTGGCCAACCCTGATTGGACCTTGACTCTCCAGGATTCAGGCTCATCTTGCACATTCCTCGGGGACGGGGATGGAGAAGGATATAGATCGGACGGACGAGACACTTCCCTCGGGTGTCAGTCCAGATAGAGTCCAGGAGGCCCTCACATTAAGTAATTAATGTCGGTCCTTGCCTGGAACATTCAGGGTGGGTGTTTCATTGGGAGATGGAGGGAGATTAGTGGAGTTCTGAAGAGGGAGAAGAGTGACATTACTATTCTTCTCGAGACGAAGATTAGAGGGGAGACTATGTTATCTCGCAGGACGCCTGCGAACTGGGCTCATATCTACAACCTGGATCTTTGTGATATGGCTAGGATCTGGGTTCGCTGGAACAGAGATAGTTGGGAGGGGGATCAGGTTCTGATGACAGAGCAACTTATTGGCATCTCCTTTGTCAACAAGGGAGGATTCCACTTCATTCTTGGCGCAGTTTATGGGCATAATGATAGGCGGCTTAGGGAGTCCTTGTGGGCGGACATCGTGCGAGTAGGTCGTATGGCGGAGCACCTGCATCTTCCCCTGCTACTTATGGGAGACTTCAATGCCATGCTGCATCGTCAAGAGAAGGTAGGAGGTCGTCCAGTGCCGAATTCGATCTTATACGACTTCCAGAGGTGTCTCCTCTTGTCTGGGCTGAGGGGTCTGGAGAGAGCTGGACACATCTGGACCTGGCACAATAAGGCGGTCCACAACAGGATTGCCTGTCAGCTGGATCGGGCTTTGGGAAACAGCGAATGGTTTCGCTACTTCCCGAATTCCATGGCAGAAGGGCTAGCGGCAGGGACCAGCGATCACTCCCCTATCCGGGTGGGTCTCTCTGAGAGGCCCTCTTGGAAGGCTCGACCATTCAAGTATAACAATGGCTGGTATCTTTCTGCGGGATATGAGGAGGCTGTTTTGGGAGGGCTGCGGTATACTCGGGAGGGCACGGCTCAGTTTCGTATGGCTCACAAACTCAAACAGGTCAAGAGTGCTATTCGGGATTGGGTGAAGAAGATGCCGCGGTCTTCCCTGGAGGACAAGGAGGCTGAGCTACGTGAGGTTCAGGAAACTTTGCAGGCTGACATCCTGAGCGGCGAGTTGGCGGCTAGGGAGCGGGACCTGATTGCGGAGGTCAACATCATGAGGCTTCAGCAGGAGATTAGTGCAGCCCAGAGGGCCAAGTGTTCATGGCTCGTGGATGGGGATCGGTGCACCAAGTTCTTCTATGATGTGATCCGTGCCAGACAGCACCGGAACAGCATCCCTAGGCTGCTTAATGGCGAGGGCAGGCTTGTTGGCGACCCGGTGGAGATTCAGGAGGAGGCAGTCAGGTTCTATACTGACTTATATCAGCAAACTGAGTATCCCACCACGTTCCCCGGTCTTGTCATGAAGAGGCTGGTGACGCACCATGGGAATAGTTTGCTGTTGGCCCCTGTGAGATTGGAGGAGGTGGAGGATATTGTGATGAAAGCATGGTTTAAAGTATCGGCCGATACCGATCCGATACGGCCGATACCGATACGGTTTGGCATGTCCCGATCCGATACCGACCGATACCCGATACTGACCGATACCGACATTGGGGGTTTCTTTTCCAGTCAATTCGGCAAAGAAAATTAAACGAAAAAGTCAAATCAGCAAGGGTTTAAAGCATAATAAGGTTATAAAAGCATGTAAAAGAAAAAAAATCAATCTATTGTATGTAAACCAATTGGTAAGGGTGAGTACTATTTCATTTAATTTCAAAACTACTAAGAAATAACACTCAAAATACTTAAAATTATGCCTAAATGTATAAAATATATATTTTTAAATGTAAATAATTTATTAATAATTATTTGTTTTCTAATACCAAAAAATCCGATACTCCGATCCGAAACCGCCGATACTACCGATATCGCCGATACCAATACTCATAGGAATAGTCCGATACCGATTCCGATACCGATACTGTGAACCTTGGATGAAAGCTGATCCTAATAAGGCTTCGGGGCCAGACGGCTTCTCTTGTGGGTTCTTTAGGCGTCATTGGGGTGTGCTTAAGATCCCAGTGCTGGAGGCGGTGCAGGAGTTTTTCTTGGAAGGAATTCTTGGAAGGAAAGTTGTTGAAGGAGCTGAATCACACTTTCTTGACCTTGGTCCCGAAGAAGGAGGGTGCTACCTCCCTCGCCGACTTCCGGCCTATTGCGTGCTGTAATTATCTTTACAAGATAATTACTCACCTCATGTGTCGGCGTATGGAGGGGATTATGCAGGGCTTGGTGTCTCGGAATCAAGCGGCTTTCATCAAGGGGCGCTCGATTGCTGAGCATAGTCTTCTTGCACATGAGATGGTGAGGGACTTTAACAAGCCGGGGGGGATGAAGGCTTGTGTGAAGCTGGATTTGCGCAAAGCCTATGACACGGTCAACAGGGACTTCCTCTGCCACCTTATGCTTGCTATGGAATTTGATGAGAGATGGGTGGCGAGAGTGAGGGAGTGCATATGCTCCCCCACATTTTCGGTCCTCATTCAGGGTACTCCATATGGATGCTTCTCGAGCAACAGGGGACTACGGCAGGGGGATCCTCTCTCTCCGTACCTGTTCACTCTGGTGATGGAGTACTTCACTTGTATGATGGATCTGGCGGTGCATAGTAGGAAGATTGTTCCTCTTTACAGGCAGGTCAAGCCGGTGGTGTCTCACTTGATATATGCTGACGACCTCTTAGTATTCCTGCTTCCATCTATGAGGGGGTTGAGGGCGCTTTCAGATATTATGGAGGAGTTCGGGCGGTTGTCTGGCTTGCAGTTGAATCGAGAGAAGAGCAGGGTCTATTTCAGCTCTCTGTGCACACTCAAGGAGGAACGGGCCCTTGCTCTAGGAGTGGAGAAAGGAGAGTTACCGGTGAAATATCTGGGGGTCCCGTTGACGGTCAATTATGCCAAGGATCAGGATTGTCTCAGCCTGGTGGATTTTGTCCAAAGGAGAGTGGAAGGCTGGCAGGCAGCTGGTCTGTCATTTGGTGGCCGTATTGAGCTGGTACGGTCTGTTATCTTTGGCATCGCTATGTTCTGGTTGCAGTCGATTCAGATTCCAGTAGCTACCATAAGGAAGGTGGAGTCCATTTGTGCTAATTTTATCTGGAGGGGAGGTATGCATGCGATTGCTTGGGAGCAACTCTGTCGGACCCGGGAGGAAGGAGGAGTGGGGTTGCGACCTCTTCGGGCGGTTAGGGAAGCATCTGGGGTGCGGATGGCGTGGCGGTTCATCAAGGGAGGGTCCCTTTGGGCAGAGTGGCTGGCTAGCAGATATGTGCGGCGGAAGAATTTTGGTCTTGTAGGATTGATAACAATTTTTCGGTCTCATTTAAGGCTATACTTAGGTGCAGACCGATCCTTCAGTCCGCTATATGCAGGATTATGAGAGATGGGGCGAATACTGATCTTTGGCTGGACCCGTGGATGGAAAATGGCTCCCTTCTGGAGATCTTGGGGGCTCAGATGGACAAAGAGGCGAGCAGGGGAGTGAAATGTAGTCGGATCATCAGAGATGGGAGCTGGAGGCCTGAGGAGTATCCATACACGGCTCAGTTTGGGGAGGAGATTCGTCGGATCACTATCGATACTAGCCTGATTGAGGACTCCTGGAGTTGGGTTGATCCTGGTTCGGGTGGAGGGTCTGGGATATTCAGTTTTAAGAGTTGCTATAATCTGGTTCGGACCCCACTTGACAGGATTGCGGAGTATGACTTTATCTGGGCGAAGGGGATAGCTTGCAAAATACAGCTTTGTTTATACAGATTCCTTCTTGGCAGGTTGATGACTCGGGACAGATTGATCAGGTTTGGGATGCAGATTCCAGATCCGAAGTGTGTTCTCTGCACGGGTGACGCGGAGTCTATGGGCCACCTATTCTTTGAGTGTCCGTGGACTTGGCACATCTGGGAGGAGCAGTGCATGCGATCGTTGGGTGGAGTTGGCAGTGCCAGAGATATCCGGAGGATCCTCAGCTGGATCAGAGACCGCCGAGGTATGAACCCTAGTTGGGCTAAGATGGCTAGAGTTAGACTGACAACATCAGTTTGGCATGTCTGGAGGGAGCGCAACAGGCGTATCTTTGAAGGATTGGCTTCTCCGCCAGTAGGAATTCTTCATAATATAGAATTCGATGTATCTGTAATGGCCCCTTAACCGGGGAGGGAGATGTGAGAATAGTGTATTGTAATACCGATATCGTGATTTGCGTGGAATAAAATTTACCCTTATTCAAAAATATATATATATATATGGTAGTTCGCTTATATGTCCCTTAATTTTTGTTAATTGCTTGGAAGTCACACAAATAACCAAAAATTTGGAGTTGAGTTCCTCATGTTATCTTAGCTCATTTGAAAAGCGAATATTCCATCAACTTTACATACGTATGTGTTATGAGTCCCTTGGGTTATCTTAGCATATGTCCTAATTTCAGATTTTATCTGCACAAATCCTTTACTTTATGCACACACTTATTGTTCATTCCAAACACTTCACATATCCTATTCTAGTTAAGGAAATCAAGGTAATAGTCTCAATAAAATCTATACATTTAGCATATATTTCTAAGCATGAAATAGATGAATTTATTCCAAGGGAGAATAAAGAGGATTGAGGGCTATAACTTACCTACTATATAAGGTTGGGTATAGTGCAAAGAAAACCCTCGCAAGATTCACACTTTTTGCAAAAAAGAGACTCGTAGTTAAAACCTCTAATTTTTTTCATTCAAAATTTGATTCTAATGTTCAAATTAGAGGGAGTGATTTGGTCAAAGTACCGAAAATGCAAGGGTTTAATCGATCAAAAAATTATATTGAGGCGTTTCTACAAAAAGTGTGAATCTTGCGAGGGGTTTTTTGCACTTTACCCATATAAGGTTGCTAGGTTTGGAAACATGCTGGAAGCACGAATCTGGATCCGCCATATGAAGCAAAGTAGTAACTTTATTGAGAGCAAGGAGTATTTGGGATAAACAGTTATAAAAGCATGAAATATCTGTACTAATTATCTATAAATTAAGTCTCCAAACTTTATTTCATAATTTAGCAGATAATTGTATGTCCTGAAGAAAACCTAAGCTGACCCCCTTATTAAGTTTATGCAAAAGTTACCTAAATTTCACAATTTAAATTCCACCCGACATAGGAAGGCCCAGTTTTCTTCAAGTTAAACATCTGATTTAAATGTATATCAATGACCATAAACTTATAAGAGTTACAGAAGGCAGCAAAATTCCAAATAAAGAAATTATAATAATTCTAAAAATATGGGGGGAAAAATGCAATGTTGTATGTAAGTATTCAATTTTTTGCAATTAAATAGGTAAATTAGCAAATAACTTTCCTCTTTCCCCTTTTCATGTCTCCCCTTCCAAAATTCAAATATGTGTTCACGAACATTGTGTTTGGTTTTAACTTGGGAACTAGCAGAACATATTATTGCCTTTCGTCTGTTCACCTGCTCGTTGCACCTGTTTCCTTATTCTCTTCAGCAATTCTTTGAGCACCAGTGTCAAAGACAGTTTGAACTTCTAATTCTTCTTGTATTGGGGACATAAAATCTTTGGCTTCCCTACATCAAAAGCTCAGTAGATAACCTATAAATGCCAATAAATATTCTCATAATTTAAAAAATATATATGATCATGTGTTCATTTTTTGTCGTGATTGAACATTAATGTGTCTTATTCTTTAGGGCTTGTTATATCGGTCGTTTTGCATATTGCATCTGACCTATCGAATGTGTCCATGCTTGACAGGCTTTGGGATGAGCTCTAGCCTACCCATAGGTGTCTCTTTGACATCTAAGTAAAGGTTCGTAGTATCGGTATCGGAATTGGTATCAACCCCTTTATATGAGTATCGGTATAGGTAGTATCAACAGTATCAGATTGGAGTATCGGATTTTTTGGTATAAAAAACAAATAATTATTAATAAATTATTAAACTTTTAGGAAAAAAATATTTTATACATTTAGACATAATTTTAAGTATTTCTTGTGTTGTTTCTTAGTAATTTTGGAATTTATTGAAATAATAGTCACCATTGCATATTGGTTTGTCTGCGATAGATACGTTTTCTTCTTTTACATGCTTTTACAACTGTACTATGGTTTTACACTATTGTTGATTGGTCCTTTTCATTCAATTTTCTTTGCCGAATTAACTTGAAAAGAGACCCTCAACGTCGGTGTCGATCAATATCGATATTGGTCGGTATTTGATCGGGACATGCCAAACCGTATCGGTATTGGTCGATAGTGCAAACTATGCGTCTAACCTCTTTCTAAATCAACCCGAGTACAAATATATTTAATATTTTATATATAGTACATAATGATACATAATGTATCAAGATACGGGATTGCGATTCCTTTTTCACTCTTTGGCCTAATGTGTCATAGAGATGAAGGCTAATTTGCACTTAAATATCCTGAACTATACCTACTTTTGCACTTAAATACCCTCAACTATTTTGATAGGCACTTAAATATCATGAACTTACTACTTTTGCAAGTTGTTACCCTTCGTTATCTTTCCGTGAAACTTAAATTCACATGCTTTGCTTGTGACTATATTGGACTTTTTTGTCCTAAACAGGAAAGAAGACGTTTTCTTTTAGGTAAAGTAATATATTATTTTCCTCTCTTTTACATGTTTATCTGAGAAGAGAAGATGACCGGAGATATATCATATTTACTCCGGCAAAAAAGCAAAAGGGGTTGATCAGAATGGACGTGTGCTTGCAGCAACATGAAGTTGCTCATGTGAGAGAGGTGGCTTGTGGTATGGGATTACTGTGAGGGGGCAGAGACTTGCGATGGCTCCAATTATTGTTGTTAAGGCGTAGTGGGAGGCAAGCTCACGGTCGCCGCTCAGGCGAAGGAGAGGTGGGCTCACGACGATCGCTCAACAAAGGGAGAGTCAGGCTTGCGATCATGCCCATGCGAAGGGAGATGTTGGCTTGGAGTAAGTAGTATTAGCAATAATAGGTTCTCATGTAAGGGGTTGGACGACTTGTTGCCACCAATCATGTGAGGGGAGGGGTGTCTCGCTGCCACCGCTCAGACGAAAGAGGAGGGGGATGTTGCTGTCATCGCTCAGATGGGGAAATGGCTAACAGTAGTTGCTACTAGGTTGCGATTAGGTTTAGGGATGAGAGTTTAGGTTAAGGGATGTAAGAGGTGATGAAATTTAGTTTTTTAGTCATTAATATAAAATGGGTTTAAAATGGAGCTAACATTGTTGGTTACAAGTACAGACAAAGAACATGAGACAAGACGGACTATCAGAGGCAACAACGGGACTACCAGAGGAAAGCCCGCCTCGCCCCCTTTAGCTAACATAGAGTTCACTCTACCACGTAAGATCCTCAAACCTGCCAGGACCACTATTTTTTACTTATTTTGTTCACTTCCTTGCCTATCCTCGATCAAACTTGCGCTCTTCAACTCTAAAATGACTACACTAATAGAAACTCTTAGTTGCTTTTTATTTTAGAACCTTGCGCACTTAATACGGTGATGATTTGCTTGTTGCTTCAAATCTACATGACTAAGACTTCAATTAGTATTATGGTTAGGGATGATGAAATAACAAAGGATAAATCGTCTTCACACTTATTGTTAACTCCTAACTGCAAAATAATGATATTTTAATGTAATTAAGTGGTAAAAAAAGTTCATGGTACTTAAGGGTCTCTTTGGTTGTTACTTTTAACGTAGTTTTTGGAACCTAAAGCTACAGTAAATAAAAAAGTGTGTTTGGCAACCAATGGTTTGGGAAAAAAATTCAAAAAAAATTCTCCAGAACCTACGTTTAAAACCAGCTTTTGGAGTGTAAGAAAAAAGTGTTTTGTGAGTGTTTTCTCCCATAATTTGGAGGGACCCACCCACCCCCACTCTCTCGATTCTCATGCAGACCATATCTCAACTTTCTCTCTCTCTCTCTCTCTTTCTCTCAGCTCCCTCTCCCTCTCCGTCACCCACTCCACCTCCCTCTCCCTCTCCCTCTTCGTCCGGTGTCACGGTCGCATGTGACTTAGCGAGACCAGTGAAGAAGCCATGCTGGCGGCACTGCCTCGGTGCGTCCGTCGGTCGAGATCGACACCAGCCACGAACGACGGTGCGGTCGGAGCTCGTGATCTTTGAAGCGCCTGTGCCAGAGTACCGTCGACGAAGCAGTGCCGTCGTCGTCCGATCAAAACACGGGAGAAGAAAACTTTGAACCGGCGGAGATCGACGACATCGTAGGAGTCCTCCCCCGCCAAACCCTCCTCTTCATCATCATCCCAACCTTCTTCGGCTCTGGCAACATCCCTCGACGTTTATTGGAGTAGCTGCCAAACCGGCCCACCTCAGCCGTCTGGCACTCGCGCCTCCTCCTGGTTTGTCTATTGTTGGGGACACAGAATGGACACGGACATAATTTTTGTTGGACACAGAATGGACACAGATAGAATAAATGAACACAATTAAAAAAATAATTCTATAAATAGTTTGTCAAACATATATATTTTTTCTTTTCAGAAAACTATTTTTCAAATAAAAGTAACCAAACGCAAACTTGGAATCTCTATATCCAAAAAGCAACTTTATAACATCTTCTCTGAAAACTGTTTTCAGGAAGACATTTCAGAAACCAAACAGACCCTAAGTATTTATTTAATAGTATAGATTATTTAAGGGTGTTTAAGTGCAAATTAGTCAAAGATAAATGCAATTACCTATAAAAAATTGTATCATCTTACCTCTTTGTCTAATTTTTTTTAATATATTCTAGAAAACTTCGAGGGTGCTCTGCGCATGAGCTTAAGCTGCATATCCAAAAGCTAGGTCCACCTACCTGTCAACTAGTTGTCTAGGTTCTATGGCATGATTCTCTTTTGCTTATATCTACTTGGCTAGTAATTTGACACCACCATAAAAGGTTAATGTGAACTTAACAACCGATCGAAAGAACTTGCTGCCGACATTATATCTAGATGCTTTGTCTATGTCTTAATAACTGTCTTAACTGAGAATATGGGTAAGATTAGGCTATAAGTCAGCCTCCATTACCTGCTGAATTACATTTCCTGCCAGCACCCAAACCACACTTAAATCTAGTCTGAAGTTAGCCCGAGCTATCGGTTCCTTTGTGCTGGAGTAATCCTCACCTTAGATCAGGTAGGGATGGATTATGTTTGGGAGATAGAGAAGTCAAATTGGACTCAATCTGCTCGATTTACAGTACTCTGTTATATATTATTATGAAAATCTGTAAGTATAAAATTGGATATATTCATATTCAAGAAATAGAGCAAAAATAGTCCTGCATAGTTGATAGAAGAAATCCAGCAGCAGCATGTTTTCTGTCCGTATAAATACTGACAAGAAATTACATAAAGGAAACATATCTGCTGCCTTGAAATCATAACATTAGACTCGAGTCGAGCTTGTACGGGGTGACTGGTACATCTATGACAAACTATTTAAAACAAGAAAAACGTGGTAGGTTCCGATAGAGGTGAAGCTACAATATTCATTCATCTTATCTTGTACCACGGATATACTCTTAAAGCTGGTCACATTTTCAGGTTCTTTTGCCACAGTCAATAGATTGAACTAAAAGTTTGTTTTGTATGTTTTACGATTCCTGTGAATATGTGCCTAGCAATAATATGTGTTCCTATCTTTCAGGAGATATACAGCCTTATATGTTAGTGAACACATTGTTGTTACGGATGGACCGGATGGTGAAGTTGATGAGCTTGTGGGTCAGACTTATTTATTCCTGAAAGAGCAGCTCGAGCTTTCAGCCTTGCCTTCTCCTTCTAGCATTCTTCATGGAACCATAATTGGTGAATCATCCATCTTTTCTCCAAACTACCTATTCGAAATTTCTGACAATGTTAACTTTTAAATAGAAGATTAAGTTTATAAACTTTGCAACTCATCTTAAAGTGAATCCAGGTCACATGATATGATCTTTCTGACAGAATTTTATTGGCACAAAATTTTGCGATCTAGCTCGAACTTTCTCTAGCTTCTCAAGTTTTTTCATCTTGCTAACTTCCAAAATGAATTGATGGTTGTTTCATTCATAACTCAATTCAAAGTCATTTTTGAACTATCCTAACTCACTGGTAGAGCAGTGAATTACAGATCGAGAGGTCAGTGGCTTATCCCCAGTTGGGCCCTTTAAACTCATTTGTTATTGTGGAGATGGTCCTTAAAAGGAGAAAAACAAGGGGGGGGGGGGGGGGGGGGGGGGGAATCAAAATTGAAGAAAGTATTTGGTGTAGTCAATTCCAAAAAATTTAGTTAAGGCTTGTTTGTAATTGTTGTCCTGGACTTTTTAACAGCCTTTGAAATGATTTTTTGACTGAAAAAGTTAGACAACTATTGTTAACTTTTCCTTTTCAAGTTGGAACTGTCTAGCTTATGTTCCTAATTGTTCTTTGTGCACTAGCAGCACTATGTTGATATTTGTTTTCATCGTATGTATTCTTTAGTTAGGGTTCCTTGAAAGTTTCATTTATGGTCAACATTGTTTGGCACATAATTCCTTTTTTGTAAAATCACTGTGCTGAATTCTCCGCAATCTCTGAACTTTTGCAAATCCTCACTTAATTAGAAAAGGGCATTCTGGAGCTATACGGCTCTCACTAATGCATGGTCTCAGGAGGATCCGCACGGACACAACCTTGCCCCACTTCGTGAAGAGGCAGTTTTCGATACTTGGACTTGCATCCTCCTGGATGCAAGCACTAATCCATATTGTTGCACCAAGTGATGCCCTCCTGGATACAAAAATTGAAGATATTAGAGTAGTGAAGAAGAAATCTACTCATGGTCTCCGACGCCCATGCTCCTGATGCGCACCATTTCGGATAGAAGGTTGGATCCTCAGGCTCTGTTAAGAAATCTGGCCAAACAAAAGTAGCGGGATCAGGCCCCGAATTGCAAGTACCACAAGGAAAACACATATGAATGAGACAAAACCCAATTATACATAATAAGGCTGGAACATAGGCATAGGCATATATTCCATCATCGAGGCAATGTGACATCACTACACCAAAAGGACGAGATGTCGTATCGCGTCGTGATAAAATCCATGCTATGACCATGATCAGGCTATGGACTTCTGTGTCGCAACTTTGGTTCATAGTATGTCGTAGCACAATGGTCCAACCCAACAACAAACAAGGACATGGGTTGGACCACGGACCACTGCAATCCATGTCCTCGGCTACTAACAGAAGAAACAGATCACAAGCAAATCAGTTTACAAGTGGTCAATCAATCCTACAGCTCTCTATAGTTTGTCTGGGTTATCCCAGTAATGCTATATATAAGAATCTTCAGATCGTGTCGTATCCAAGTAGGGCTAGCTGAACCAATAATACAAGTACGCACGAAATGTACCGGTCCCTCGCAAGGCCACCGCGCTAAAACAAGAACTAATAGTTCCAACTCCTATAGGGAGAACTGGCTCGGCATATAATAATCAAATACTGCACTCTACTATTGCGGATGAATATACAGTATCCGTGGTGGCCAGCCTTGCACTCCCAGACATTTGTTCGACATGGCCGGTAACGCACGATCTCGAGATTTCGTTATCTCAATGCTTCTACCAATTTAAGTTATTTAGATAAGCTCTATATTAGTCTTGGAGTCACATGTCGTGGTCACATGGTCATTCCCTTAGATGTCGTACCTCAGTACGGGTCAGTATGAATCCACATCGGCTCAAGGAGTCCCAAATCTAGATCCATCCTTAGTGTAATGCATCAAGCAAGCAATCATCATACTACGCTAATGTTACTGACCATTTACCATGACTATGCTGGAATCAAGAATGTACTGACATATAACAGGCATGATCAGGTAGTACGAAAAGTCGCACCTCAGTGCACTCATATAGATTGTACCTTAGTACACACTTAGAATAGAACCAGCATTTGTACATGTAGTCAAGTCAGGAACATGAAACAATCAAGGATAGTCTTTCTACGCATAAAAATATGATCTCTACGCAAATCTGCACAAAACATGGGCTTCTACACAATTCTGGGCACAAAAGAGGGTCTATGGACAATTCATATGCACAAACAGGAGTCTTTATGCAATTATATACACAAACAGGGGTCTCTGCGTAATTCTGCACACAAACAGGGGTCTCATGTGCAAAAATGCGCTCAAGAAGAGATTCTGTGCAAAAATACGCACAAAACGGATCTTATGTGCAAAAGCACACTTAAGAAGAGATTTTGTGCAAAAATACGCACATGGAAGGGCCTTTGCGTAAAAATCCTCACAAGAATGGATTCTACGCAAAATGCACGTAGAGAGGGGCCTTTGTGTAAAAATACACGCATGAATGAATTTTGTTGCAAAATATACACAGAGAGGGGCCTTTGCATAAAAAATACGCACATGAATGAATTTTGCTGCAAAATATGCACTGAGAGGGGTCTTTGCGTAAAAATACGCGTAGGATGTTGTTCTTCTTCCTCAAGACGACATGAAAAAGCTTAAAACTTGTTTTAGCCCTAAAATCCTCGATACAATTCCAAATCTAATGATTCAAAAATCAAAATTGCATAAAATGAAATTCCTACATCATGGGATAATTAGTTTTCATAAATACTAAGGTTTAATAGATCAAATCCTCAAAAAATCCTAAAGTCCTAGAATAGAAACTTAGATCTACTCCAAACCTTTCTTCAAAATCTGAAATGTCAAGAACTAAAGTTTTGGAGAATCTAAAGATACACAATATAGGCTAAAAATATGTAAATAAATCAAAAGAATGAAAATGAGCAATGTGGTCTCTCCATTAGTATAAGATGTACTTGTCTAGGATTGGTGGAGAAAATAAATGAGAGTGAATGAGGAGAGAAGAAGAAGAGAATATATATAGGGGGTTTGGTGGCTCCACTAAATCCTAACCCTAACCCAATGTCTAACCCAAGTCAAGTCTAAATGTCATGTCACATGATCATAATCAATTAAAACAAAACAAATAATTCGGATCATGACACGGTTCAGTATTCCATCATCGAAGCAGTGAACCACACCTACAACCAAACAAGGACAAGGGACGGCACACTATTCCGCAGCGAGACACTGCTCCATGCCACGATCAGGTGCAAATACAGGATTCATCTACACATGCTACAGATACCAGATATCATGTACATGAATAATGTAGAAAAATACGTATGCCGGAAACGGGGAGTGACAAGAGTCCATTAAACTTGTGATTTTTTACAATACGTCTTTATATGGATCATAAATCGGATAGTTGTGCCTTGGACAAGAGCAAGATCAAGATAAACAACGGACTCATTAACGAAAGCGATGGATCCTAGCTTCGTCTAGCCATTAGATCATTCTGATTTTGTTTGAGTTTGTATCTTGTATTTTTTTTTCCTCTATCAACTGTACTTGGGTTTTGCTTCGTTAATTATCTTTCGTGAAACACAGGGGTTGGGGGTGTTGGTTCCCACGGTTTACTCTAATATTTTCATACAAATTTCACTGAAATAGCATCTCTTGAAAAGATTCATGCCTGTATGTAGAAGGTTCATATTTAACATTTGATCTGTCCTTTGCCTTAATCTAGATACAGTGCCTATTTGCAGGTTAATTCTTACAACTAACTAGAAGACATTACTTTTTCCAAGCAGATCAATTTATAGCATGTGGTAAGACTCGAGATAAGGCCCATGAGCTTGCTTCACGTATATGGCTCGCTGTTATCGACAATTTGGAAGAAAATGAGCACACTTTTTTGCTTCTGAAACGTCTTGCACAAGAAGGAGATGTAAGCATTCCACGTGATTTTATCATCTATTAGTACTAGTAGCACTTCTTAAGAAGTTGGTTTCTCTTGGCACATTGGAAGGCTGAATTGACGAGTATGTAGGACTCTTCTTCAACCCTAAGAAAATTGTGTTTTAATCTCTATTTGTCCCATATTCACATTCTAGCGACTACAACTACACATACATGTGTTCTTCTTGATAGCGTAGCTCCGCTCATAAGACAAGACTTTTTGTGAGGTGAGCTTGTCAATCCTTTTATGGAGATTTTTAGGACCTTGAGTGGTTAACTACCCCGTTGTGACCATAAAATGATTGGCTAATTATTATGAACTAGGATTGTTGGCGATGGTAAGTTTGGATTTTAATTAGTATTTCTTAACGAGTCTTTTCCTCCAAAATGGTCAGACCTAGGTTTTCCAGGAATTTCACTACTAGTAGGGATGGTGTAAGTTGATGGACAACTCTTAAGTTCTTTTGTTTGTATATGGGACCTGGATCTTGAACACAATAAAAATAAAAAGAACAAATCACATACTAAATCGAAATGACAAAGGTATGAGCAACCTATACCATCAGTTAAAATGAGTATATATGAAATTCAATATGATCTTATATTCTAGCTTTAATCCATCAGCATGCCAAGAACCTGTCTAGAATCTATGCCTTGGTCAACTGAAGTACCTTCATCTCCGTCGCTCAAAACCAGATTCTCGTTGATCTCACTGTAATGGAGGGTGAATGTAGCCACTTCATATATATTAAAGATGTTGGTGCTTTCTTTACATGAAGAGAGCTTGCTCTCAACATGCCTTGTAAATTTTAGTCCCACATCGGAAATGCACCATGAGTTATCTCAACATATATACTTGGGTGTGTTGTTGAGAGATGCACATGGGGTGGTGACCCTAAGGAGGGAACCATGTGGGTGATTTTACTAGGAGGTAAGAATAAGGCTCCAAGGATTAAGCATTAATGCTTTTGTCATTCTCTTGGATTAATTTCCATTTGGAGCTAAGTCCCAAAGGGGCTTAGCGACTCGGACTCGGACTCGGGCTCATGGGCTCATGAGGCGTAATGTGACGTTTTGTTGGCGCACTTTGCACTTTAGCACGTCAGCAGTCATGCGGCCATGTGGTCCATGCGGTCCATGCGGTCCTTGCGGCCAGGCTGCTGCTGCTGCTGCCGCATGGAGGGCTCCGCTGACGCGATTAATTCAGATCCTATCTTTGTGGGATTTGAATTAATTTCGTTCCTATCTTTGTGGGATTTGAATTAATCTCGTTGGGATTTGATTCAATCTTTCCATAACTGAAGAGGCGGCTAGGGTTTCCATTCTCTCTCTATAAATACTCTCTTCTGGCCTCCTTTGTGGTTACTACGAAAATCTAAGTCAGAAAAGGAGAAAGAGAGAGAGAGCTGCTGCCGCCATTGCAAGTCCATCCGAGGAGTCAGAACAGAGGTGACTTCGAGCGTTCCACAAGTTCTTCAAACTTGCTGGTTCCTGGAAGCAGATCGTGTGGGACGAATCTTGCTTTGAGCAACGGTGTTTTGACACCCCAGCATTGTTCTTCTTCTCATCTCTCTCTAGATTATTGTAACTCGTTCTGTTCCAATTGCAACACGTTTGCAAGGAAGAACGAGAGATCTTCTCTTCTTTATTTTCCTCCTCCATATTGTATTCTTTATTTTCCTCCTCCATATTGTAATCGGGTTATTTGGTATTTGTATCTTCGTAGATCTTTGTAGCATCTGTTTTACCATCTTTGATCAAGTCCCGGGACTAACAAAAGATACTTTGAAGCTCTTCTTGTCGAGGGGCAAGCATAAAAGTTATTGTTCTGATGTTTGCAGTTCTTTCTTCCGTATCCATACTCGAGATCGGATCAAGTTATATGGAGGGTGCTGGAGAAACTTTTCACAGACTTTCGCGATTGCTTCAACAGCACGGATTACTATGATGTACTGACATCTGCGAAGTCCACGTTCCAACCGGTACCATCTTCATGGTTGGGGTATTAGCATTTCTCAACAAGCAAACAGCACCCGAAGTCTTCCCTCTTATGTTGTATAGAGACTTGAGTACATGATCTTCAAACTGTAAAATTTGTGTGGAGAATGTATAATGTGTGTCCCTTCCGAATGGATTCATACTTTGACCCGTCATGTTGAGTGTACCAATGCCATGACTATCTATAAGGCTACTGTAGAATATATGTATATACTTGCCTCCTTTAGCTTTGTTTCTGTGGTCATCGATTTGTCATTTGTTGCTGTTGCTGCTGCTGCTTGTGAGCTATGCAGGGTTTTAATGCATGCAATGTGATACATAAATAGCTTACAGGTATTTTGAGTTACACAAATCATAGGAAAATACTCTGGCTTTAGTTGATATGAGATGTGTTTATAGTCTGTTGGCTAGTCCTATGTTGTTGTACCTTTCTTTTTGGCACTACAAAAGTTACTAGGGACAACACATTTATCGCACTCCTATGCATATCTACGTTTGTCAAAAAAATTTGCAGCCTTGTTATTTTAGGTTTGTTAAAAATTTTGCAGTCCTAATTTTATATGGACTGTAAATTTTGGCATTCTTGAATATGCACATGTTTGTCAAAAAGTTTACAATCATATTTTTTCAAAACTGTTAAAAACATGATTGTCAAGTTTTTGACATTTACACAGGACTGTCAGAGTTTTGACAGTTATGCTACTATCAAAAGAGTGTTGTCTTCTAGTAATTATTGTAGTGTCCTACACATTTACCTTTTAAAAAATACATTGTTGAGAAAAGAGGTATTTTTCCGGATGAAATGGAACATTTGATTCACGTAACATGAGAAATATTTTCCATTCCTTAGCCGAATAAGCGGAACAGAATTGTCTATATGGTAGAGTCGTTTAAACACTTGTTTATTTCATATTTTGGATCTTATTTCCATGAAACAATATCCTACTGCTGAAGCATAATTGAAATCTTAGCTTAAAACACGTATGGGATGATATGAACTGTCTAAACAAAGAATATTTCTTGAATGGTGAACAACAAGAACCTATTACTCATCACATCAAACAATTTTCAATAATGAAATCATATAAATCCATCTAAAAGATACGCATGTCCTATAAAAAATGGTTCTCTGCAGCCAAAATATCTTACTGGCAGGTCTTCATGATGTTTCAACTTTGGGGGTCCCCTCCCCCTCTCCCCCCCCCCCCCCCCCCCACTCCCCCCCCCCCCCCCCCCCCCACCCCACCCCCCCACCACACACACACCCACCCCCCCTATGTACATGGTCAGCATCACATTTGGCAGCTGGGAATGGGATCACCATGCTTGCACTATTGTCTTCATAAGGTTCACCATATATAAATCTAACAGAGGATTATATCATCACTTGGAACTAAGAAATTGAACGCGTGATCATTTATCATCATTTTTCCAAGAGATTGTCATAGATGATTATACAAAAGAGGAGGCCCATCGTACTTTTTACATATAACTCTCGCATGAACCGAAGACATGTGGAGCCCTCCATTGGTTGGAGCTGGGACCCACCAAAATCGAGTCCCCCTTGCTATCCTCAGGGTCCAATCCTGACCAATATAGGGCTCCACATGTCCTCAGTTCACGAGCAAAGTTCTCTCCGTCAGCCTTTGTAGCAGAGTTGATTTTAGTTTGAATGTTCTCTCTCATACATCAAACTCGATAGTCTAACAAATTGGTGCAGTTTTTTTCTTTTTTGAGCATGTGCTCATATAAGAATACCACAAAATTGTTTCATCACGTCCCCACCATCGAGCTAGCAAGTGTTGGTCCCAAAGCGATGCCAAATTCACCTAACGGCAATTTTCATCTAAAGCATTAATATTAATATATATTGTATAGAAAGCACAAACTTTTAGGAAATATCATTTGAGGCATCAAACACCCATCGGAAGGACGTTTTGTGTTTTTTTTTTTTTTTTTTTTTTTTTACGTTTTATGTTCTGACGGCGTTAACGACGAGGGGGACGGAGAATCCACGTCAGACGAAAACGTCCATCGGAAGGACGTTTTTCTTTTCTTTTCTTTTTCTTTTCTTTTTTGCAACGACGGAAACCGAAAATAACAAATTTGTAAAACATGAAAATACACAGAAATGCTAGAAAGAAGGAAACAAAAAAAGAAGTATTAATTACATTCGACTGCAAATACACCAACAATTAATACATAAAAATACACAGAAATGGGAAGGGAATCTCGAATTATTTTCCTCATTTTTAATCTATCTGCTTGTCTTTTTTTTTTTGTACAAACAACAAATAAAAATCTAGCCAACACCAACACTTAATACATAAAAAATAAAAAAATAAAACCCTTACGAAAATTACCTTTGGCAAAATAAAAATAAAATAAGTATAAATCAAACACAAAACGCCTTTCAAATGAGCGTTTTTCCATACTTTTTTGCATTTAAATCCCTCCAAACCAACCATATTTTACATATAGGTCCCTCCAATGCAAAAACAATGAGGGGCCTATATGCAAAAACAGCTTTATTTTGTTGAATGCAAGGATAGTGGTAAAACAAATAATAAGAATAAGAATAAAACGGATAACAAATAATAGGAATGACAACTTTATTTTGTTGAATGCAAGGACAGTAGTATAACAAATAATAAGAATAGCTTTATTTTGTTGAATGCAAGAACAACTTTATTTTGTTACATATAGGTCCCTCCATTTTTTACACGGATCACAAATAATAAGAACAAAAAAAATATACAAACTTCGAGAGAAACGCCCCCCGAAAAGCTGCCTCCAGACTGCCATGCAACCGGAGAGTAGGTGTAGTGTTGAGCGACATGATTAGACAGAGTGAAATGTCCCATCGATGCTCAGGGAAAACACCCTTTCGAATGGCGTTTTCTAATTTTTTTTAACGGAGTTAACGGAGGAGAAACAGACAAGTAAACGAAAATATTAAAAAATAGAAAACGCCCATCGGAAGGGCGTTTTTGTGCTCCCTAGGGAATAATTCCAAACTTTGTGCTTTGAGTGGAATTTTATAAATATTCAATGCTTTGTATGAAAATTTTCGTTCACCTAAAGATAACGAACCAATCTACCACGAATGCCAAGAGATATCAAACACACTATATGTCAATGACTATGTCACCTAGATAAATACTAATCTTTATATCTTTCAACAAAATACAAGACTGTGTACAAACTTGTTGAACCATTTACCCAAAGGTTTAATACTCTCACCGAACTCAAGAAGGAAACAGAAGATTACAATGAAATCACTCATCATACCCATAGCGATATTCTTGTAAGAAGATGACGACTCCTTGCACATAGGGCTGCAAATGAGCCAAGCCATTCGCAAGCTGCTCGAAGCTCGACTGATAAATGCTCGTTTGAGCTCAGTTCGTTTAGCAAACAAGCTGAGGCTCAAGCTTCATTTTCGAGCTCGTTTAATAAACGAGCCAAGCTCAAGCTTAGAAGTACTCGACTCGTTTGAGCTTGCGAGTTGGCTCGTTTAGAAGCGCGTTTAGGAGCTCGCTTAGGAGCTTGTTTAGAAGCTCGTTTAGGAGCTCGCTTAGGAGCTTGTTTAGAAGCTCGTTTGTTCTTTATTTTTTTATTTTTTATTTAGGTGTCCTTTTCTCCGAGCTGGCAAGCAACGTCTAGTGGGAGATTCGAATTGTGCCCATCCCCACGGGACCCCCGGTGTACCCAACGGGCTACACCCCCGCGGACCGTTTGTTCTTTGTTGAATTCTAATTTTATATATATTTGTATAACAATATGGTTGTGTGCATTATATATTTGTATGTCCTTAATAATTGATATTAATGAACTTTTTTAATTGTCTTTATAAATAAATTGTTAATATTACAGGTACTAACCTAACTAGCTTGAAATCGAGCTCATTAAGCTGGAAATCAAGCTTAATGAGCTTGAAATAAAGTTGGTTGATCTTGAAATCAAGCTTAACGAGCTTGATTTTGAACTTATAGAGCTTGTTTATCAAGCTTGAATCAAGCTTGCTTATCAAGCCAAGCTCAAGCTCAAACCAAGCCAAGCTCAAGCTTAATATAAACTAGCTCGAGCTCTAAAATAAAAAAAACTTATCAAGCTCGAGCTCGAGCTCAATAAATTATAGTCAAGACAAGCTCAAGCTTACAAAAGCTTGGCTCGGCTTGTCTCGTTTGCAGCCCTACGCACAAATCTCCTCTTCCTGCTATCTCGAACAACAAGTCCTAAGAGCAAAGTGCGAACTTTTTTCTTAGCTTTCTGTGGACAAGTACCTTTGAATCTCCCGTGTATGCTCTTCCTATGCCTCCACCTTCAACACATATACATAGGTTGAGAAGCCATATTTTAGAAAAACCCTAAATAGCCCAACAAAATCATGGTTGTCCGCACGAAACCAACGATGTTGATTAAAACCCAAAACTCGTCAGTCGCAGATCGAACTGAACTATGCCGAAGTTCGGTTTGGACTCTATGCAAGGTTCTGTCACAAAATACTTGAGTTCAGACCGAACTCGACTTGGGACCGAATTTTGGCCGAGTTCGGCCCCTGTCATCCAGGTTGGACTCAACATTCTCCCCCTCCAGTCTGATGAGAGATGTTGACCCCCATGGCTCCTTAATTGGACCATGCTTGTCATTCCACGAGAGAGTTCCCGCTTCCCTTTGTTACTGATCTCCGATCCCCCGAGCTGTTTTGCATCTTCCGTCTTCTCCAGCTTCTCGACCACCATGGCGACGCTAGCAGTAAATACCACTTTCTAAAATTAGGATATTTCTGACTTTTTGTGTGAATTTAATAATTATATTATTTTAATGTATTTATTTGTGTTAGTCATATTAATTGAGAAACTTATAGCCACTCTAACTAGATGTTAGACATGACCATGGTAGATTAATTAATGAGTTCAGACAATCCTTAAATCCATTTTTATTTAGTTAGTAGTCTCTAATCTAGCTAGAATCATTAATTAGAAAATTAGGCAAAAACACTAAGTTAGATTTGGCTTTTACCTAAAAGACTTGTCATGACAACTTAGAAGGGCTCCTTGGTCATTTTCCCATGAACCCAAAACCCTAGACTAAACCCCATGGCCGGCCACCTATTCCCTCCCTTGCATACATAAGGAAACACTTCTTCTTCTTCCTCCTTCCATTCTAAACCTAGCCCTAATTTACAAATTTTTCAAATTCTTCCTACATCCATTTCTCATCCAAATTCTTCCAAATCAATTGTATTCTCTTCCCCCTTGAAGAGGAGAAGGCTCTATTGGCTAGCTTGGAAGCATTTGGGGCACTTGGACCCTTGGAGCTTGGAGGAGATCTAAATCTAGGAATTTTACATTGGGAATCCATCTCCCCATTGGTATGAGCCCTCTAAACCCTTTCAATTTTATTCTATTAGTGTAACTACATTCATTTAGGACCCCCATTGCATTAGGGTGCCATTAGAGATGAGTTGAGGCTCTCCTCTTTCTATTTGAAGGATTTCTCCATTTCATTTTGATACAAATTGGGGGAAATTCGAGAATAGGATCCTAGGGTTTGTAGGATTAATAAATTAGGTCATGCTAGTGATATAGATCTTGTAGGCATGCTTTGGGTCTAGTTTGGATCCATTTGGAGTGCGTATCACGAGAGTATTGGATACGCACACCAAGTTTTGACAAAATGACCATTAGAGCATTTGATACTCTATTTTCAGTTTTAAATATAGTTTTGGGTTTGCATCTACTATAAGTTGTCTATGGTGTGTTTATCTAGTGAATTGGAAGGGTTTTGATAGGTTAATATTGAATTGGGAATGTTATGAGGATAGTTTCTTTGAGTGGGAGCTTGGTACATGTGAAACTGTTTACACTGTGTATTTGATATCAGTCCACACTAGCTTGGTTTGCAGACCCCTTTGATCACTGTGTTGTTCTGCTACCTTAATGATCAGTCCTCCATAGCATGTACATTCAATTCAGTCCTTTATCCTTTATATAACAGTTTCCTTTGTAATGTTCTGTCACTGCATTAAGTCCATTCCTGTTAGTCCATTAGTAGTGTTCAGTCCTTCACTGAACATTGTTCTTATGAGTCATCTTTTACATAGTGTTCCAGTCCTTAGAACATATGAATTCAGTCCTTTTCATTTTCAGTCATCAGTTATATATGTTCATTCCTTTCCTTGTCCAGTGTATCAGTCCAAAACCCCCATTAGACAGTCCTTGATGGCTTAGTATGATTCAGTCCCTTAGTCCCTATCTTGACATGTCCCATTCCTCAGATATATGCTCAGTCCCTACTTCATCTAATGACCTGTCCTGCAACTTAATGGTCAGCCACTTCATCTTATTGTCCAGGTATTTCATTATGGTTCAGTTCCTTGTATCAGTGCTAAGCTCATAGGTCCAGTGCTTAATATCCCATGTTTCATTACATTTAGTTTTCCCCCACATTCAAACTCAGTCCTTGATTGCAATATTAGTTTCAGTCCATCTTTTGTTAGGATGAGGCATGTATGTTCAGTTTTGACCCCTTGTTGTTCAGTCCCTAACAAATCATGCTGTCCTGCATTAACCCTTGAGTAGCAGTCATTGTTGAGTTGCCTGCATACCTCATTAGCTCAGTCTCTTTTGAGCATTGGAGTTCAGTCCCCATTAGCAATGTTCAGTCCACTGTACATTCATGTACAGTCCATCTGATATGCATAGGTCAGTCCCTAGCTTAATGTATTGTCCATTACTTTTGTTCAGATTCTTAAACTTATAGTTCAGTCCACCCTTATGCTCGTATCAGTGGTACATCCTTGTATAAACTCTTTTGTTCAGTTCCTTTAGCTCTTTTCAGTCCTAATATCTACTGTTTAGCCCAAACCATCCTTGTATCAGTCTACTTGGTTAGAGGCTATTGGTATCAGTCATCACTTGATACCTTATGCATCAAGTTGCAGTAGAAGGTTGCATGCAATAGCAGTCATAGGCTATTGTATCAGTCCCTTGTTCAGCAGATAGGAGGTAAGGCATCTAATTACATACCCATTCTGTTCGGGTGTGACCATGGAATGGGCCAACACATTCTTGTACCAGTCCACCTTATGACCAATGTTCAGTTCACACTCTAATTAGTTCAGTCCACTCTATTATTTAGACTCCGTTATTCAGTCCATCTTGTTTCAGACATGCATTAGAAATATATGTTCAGTCCTTGGGTACTTGTATCAGACAGTTGAGGGAGGCCCGGGTTAGCCTTCAGTTTAGCCCAAATTATTAGTGTTCATTTAATGTATCAGCCCCTACCTCATTTATGTTCAGTCTATGTAAGTGATGGGGAATTACCTTGTTCAGTCATTTTATTTCCTTTACATCAGTCCTAAAAGGACACTTGTATCAGTCAATTATAAATATAGGTTCAGTCCCACTTATTTGTTTAGTTTCCAATTACTTATTGTTCAATGTATTTATTTCAGTCCTTCATTCATTATTCAGTCCTATTTTATTTGTTCAGTCTCATCTAGGTATCAGTCATTGGGATGAGATGTATCAATCACATTGTTCAGTCCCTTGTCTTTGATCAGTCTCTAATACATTTATTTCAGTCCTCTACTAGTTGATATCACTTAACTTTTGTTTCACTCCCAAGAACAGGGACTGTTACTCAAGTTCAGTCCTTATTTAGCCTTGTATCAGTCTTGATTGTAGTGTTTAGTCATTAAGATTTGGATATCAGTTATATTGGTTTAGTCTTAAGTAATATGAGTGTGAGAGTTTCCATATAGTTAGATGGAATGTATCAGCTATATAAATTGGTTAGAGTGTTGGGGTCCATCTTGGTATCAGTAAGAGGGGATAGGTATATCAGTATGGAGAGGGTCGGGCTTAAGCTATGTTGTGTATGTAGATATATAGGCAAATAGGTAGAGAATGGAAGAGGAGGAAACCACATGTATCTGCCCATAGCAGATGCAATTGAGTCATTGCTGACTAAAACAACAAGATGGAGGAGGTGAGTGTTCTAGGTAGTATACCCAGGGATAGGAATTATGTGTAGACTGTCCCCAGGATGGTCTTATGTACAGATTAGTGTGTGTGTTTATAGGACAGAGAACCACAGCAGTAGGAGTAAGACTCTGTGTAGGGCCTTGGCACTGCAGGGCAGTCCAGGATAGTTTGGCAGTAGGCCATGGGTCAGTACATGGGGGAAATGACCACTACATTGAGTAGGGTAGGCAAGCCACTTGGCCAGTGCAGGTTTTGGCCTTTGTAGGTTTGTTTGTGTGAGTATGTGTGAATGTGGCATACACAAGTGTGCGACATTGTGAGATAACAATTGGTAATGTGTGATGGCTAATGTGTACATTAGTGTTGATAATAGGAAATGGTCATATTGACCGAGTGTCCAGGTCTAGGTTCAGTTGGAGGTAAGAGGCAAGATAGTAAATGGCTAAAGAGTTAACTTATGAGATATATGTTTTTCACATAGACAAATAGACGGCATCATAGGTAAAGGGTATTACCATGAGTATAGGGTAGATAAAAGATTTACCTAGCATAAGTAATGTCATTACAATAAAATAGGTAACATACAAATATGTAGGTGATAGGATAACATGGGAAGGTAAGAGAGTAATACCTATATGTGACAATAAGCAAATTGACCTAGTTTGACTTCATTGACCTAGAAGTGGCCTAGCAGCATGTAAATATTACATTTAAATCAATTGTTTAATTTAGAACACTCTATAACCCTGCAATTCATAATAGGTCTCTGTGACTCCGGTTTGGCTATCGATACACAACTGTTGCTCATGATATCAAGCGAGTACATTCTCTGACTATTTTCATCATGATAGTATCTATATTGCCGGCTCTAGACTACTTACTTGATGCTGACACATTGTTAACATGGATTGGTACTATATGGATCTTGTCATACGATATTATCCCCTTATCGGATACATCGGGTATTTCATGTTCATGTAGTTTATCATGTACATCGTATACTCCTTGTATTCGTATTATTTATGTACTTTCATGTGCTCTCATGTACTCTCATGTACTCTCATGTACTCTCATGTACTCACATGTGCTTCATGTTCAAACTAACAATCATGTACACGTAACGTGATCGGATCCTTGTATATTGATTGGGGTGTGGGGAGTAGAAGTGGTTATGTGATTAAATCCCCTAGTGTACTAATGTATATGTCGATTATACCCTCACGTATAATAGAGTTACCGTAGAATACTCATGTACAACCTAAACCAATCACATAACTGTATTTTGCTCTGAATCACTTATATTATTATAGTTCATAGATTCTCTATTTTATTAATATATTCAGTTTTTTTTATTCATATTCATGTATTCCTGTATTTCTATTACAACACATCATGTACTTTATTCTATTGCTAGTTATATATTTCCTACCATGCATTGGAACTGTTTTCAGAGTTATGTACTTCGCTCCAATCCTGACTGAATATGTTGAATTTTTTTTACAGATGATCTGGAGGGCTTTTGTCCGACCTATTATGGAGCGAGCTTAGACGACACTTGCAATCTGGACCATCAGGAGGATCCTGCTAGTTTAGAGGAGACACTAGTAGTGCCTAGATTAGACTGCTAGGACTTTTGTCTGGAATTTGTCTCCAATATTTTCTGTGATGTTATCCTAATTCATGTATACTTTGAGATACTCTATTGACACTTAGAATTATCTCTTTTTGGTTGTATTGTACTTTGACTTTCTATCTCTTCCATATCGTAATGTTATTCCTCTTTAGTTATTTTGTAATTAAGTTGTATCTTTTTGGGATTGTCCTCCGTATAGAGAGTATATACTGGACAGGTACATTATATTTTGTTTAGCTATTGTTGAGACCTAGGATAATATTCTACCGTCGATACTGCGACGTAGGCTGGACGTATCCACGGTCTCATGCTCTTTCACTGAGTGTGGGTCGTGACACTAGCTGCTATGCATAAACCTCCTATACCACTGACAACTTATCGACATCAATGATATGTCCAAGATCGAAGTCCCTGACGATCAGTCTCACTGCAAGTCTTGGTTGTATATTCCCAACACATGTCTTCTACCAGAACGTGCTACCGTTTCAACGAGTTTCTTCACCCTTAGTTGGCCCCAACTAAGCAGACGGTGTGATTCCCTCGAGATTCGAGCTCCGGAACCTGTCCACCTTCATGTCCAACACTGAAGCTCTCTCATACACATGCATCCTCTAGTATAACATCATGTGTTGTGCAAATCATCGATGACCCATAGCTCCCCATAAATTGTGTGAATAGAGATGTACATGTCTCAGATTGAGTTTGCTACACACATTGATCTCCTCTGTGGCTTCAAATTGCTGAAACCAATGTCGTTTCGTGAAGCTTTAGCAAACCACCCGTCACTAAATTCGGATCCATGGAACAACCTTTTTCTAGAGACCGACCAGCTGTCATGGGACCGACATGCAGACCCTTAATCTTAAATCATCACCATTCGTCACTTTATCTCGACAAACCTAATCCTCTGTATCCTTCAAAACATCTTGAAGTCCCCGTAAAGCAAGTTTCTGATGATCCACAAATTCATTTCGAACATCCTTTGAGCCTCATCCAATGTATGTAGCCTCCCTATAAATCTCAGCAGCTTGAGACTGTACATACCATAACATATATCTCATCGAGCCAGTTGGGAACTAGCTTCGTAAGCATCCAATCTTTGTTTCCAAACATACTGTGACAACCATCATCCATCAGCCTCCGTACGAAGCCAAGTTGCAGTGCAAACTCGATATATGTCGCACCCCCTTGAAAACGAGCTTCTCGCCAAGCTCCGTTGTCAAATACACTTTATCGATGCCCCCCAACTACAGTCGGTCCCTTTGTCGTTCATCTTCACACGTCCAAACCTACCACCTTGGTATGACGTAAAGATCCTCCTATACGGAGTAGCACGATACGATGCTCTCGTGTCCATGACCCAATCATCTTCATAACACATGTCACATGGTTTTTCTGTGTCGGTTGTTGCGATGATGATACCTCCAAACGTCGTATAATCTTTCTGATCATCCTTGTCTTTAGCCTTCACAGCTTTGAGCTTCATGCAGTTCTTCTTCAAATGACCCCTTTCGCCACAGTGATAGTAGCCTTTCTTGCGATCTACAGTCGCAAGATCCCGAGAACTCCACAACGTCATCACCTGTGACTTGAGTCTTCCCTTTCCGTAGGAAGTGCAGACTCCTGTGACGATTCAACAACTGCTTAAGCCGGACCTTCTTGTTGAACAAGTTGCTTTTGACCACCTCTATCGTGACAACTGTAATGACCCGCTCCGCCCGGTGCATTACGATGAGTCATTGACTCGAAGAGTTGCGTTGACCCGAAATATGTATCGATGCGAATCGATACAAGAGTTACGTTGACCCGAGGAATGCATCGAGTAAGTTCACTGCAAGTGTTAAGTTGGCCCCAGAGAAAGCATTGAGTCGGTTCAAAGATTCTAAGAAATTGAATCAATGCACCGCACAAGTTCGATTCGAACGAATATTGATTTTAGTTGGTTTCGTGTGCAGGCTATACATTTACGCTGAAATATAAGAGTTCGACATTTTGTCTTATTTGCAATGGTGTCCCCAAAACCCAATCACCGCCTCGCAACGGACTGATGCATAGGCACGGTAAGCTAAATCGATCGGATAATTTAACGAAGCACGAAGTGCTCGAATGGCTAAGTCAGAAGAGTTGGCCGTGCAACCAAGTTATAAAATTGAGCCGCATCGGTTCAGCAAAACGATAAGATGTATCGGCTTAAGGTGGGAGGAGTTTGACCCTTCTTTTCTACTCCTTCATGCCTAAGTAAAATGAACCATTGTATGCTAAGTTAACCTATTGAGACCACGGGCGTAGCTCGAAGGAAGGAAATCATAGTACGTGTCGAACACTAGATAGAACAATTAAAATAAAACGTGCATCAAATATACGAGTCGTTATTGAACATCGAAACACCCCAATGGCAAGCGCTTCGACGTGCAAGCCATAAGAACATAGGATAACTGTATCGACGAGTGTCTCAGTGCACAAGTCATTCGTGTCCCCGCGTACGAGTTAGGGGTCTAGCACATTTTACCTTAATATGTCCATTATGGCTGCAAAGCTAATAACCTTTATATAGTTAAGGAACGACGGGTTGAAAGTACATGCACACAGAGATCACTTATATCATGACAGGAAAGGATGGAAGGCGTATTTCTCTTACGTCGGTGCAAGGACGAGTGCGTCGAGTTGGTAAGAAATCGTGCCACGAAGCAAATACGAGATTGCTATATG
Source organism: Iris pallida (assembly GCA_029216955.1). Lineage (NCBI taxonomy): Eukaryota > Viridiplantae > Streptophyta > Magnoliopsida > Asparagales > Iridaceae > Iris > Iris pallida. The sequence continues at coordinate 4,770,463 of JANAVB010030420.1, read as the reverse complement.
CTATTGTCTTGCTTATATAAATTAAACATAACATTCTTGCCATGATAACATGCTTACTGCTTCGAATAGCCATAAAACATATCCTAAGGCAATATAGAAAGATCACTAATTTGTATGTTGCGTGAATCAATACATTACTTAATGTCGGTTTAGAAAAGTTGGTCTCTGATCAGTACGCGAGAGGATTAGTACTGATCTCCCACCAGATTGCTTGCAGATTCTTTGAATGATCTGCTCGCGGTAGAGCTTCATTTGAATGTGCTGAGGCATGGAATGCCGTAGCGTTTGAGGCGTGCATCCGCACTGACGCTCGGACTTGCAACAGGATGATGCGGCCGAGATATAGAAGACATGATATATGGAACGATAAAATCCTTTGTGGGCAAGAGAGAACCTGAGTGTTGTAGCCAATCTGGCAAATTCAGTTGGGCTATTGAAAGCCTTTGTAACCTCAGTTCATTTATCGAATAAAGAGAATTGTTTCGTATACTCTGTTTCTTTCGCTGCTAAATAACAATATCAAAGATAACCATTTGAGAACTTGTCATCTTGCCTTGTACGAGTGCAACTCTAGACTCGTACAACATCTCGCCCTAGCGAGGATGATGATTCGGATAAATCGTTGCGAGGACGAGCAATTTTTTGGGTCGGGGCATGACAACAACTCCATCAAGCACAGAGTTGTTCACCAACACCACCAACGTCTTCCAGCTTTCCGGCAGAGCACTCAAAACCAGAAGAACTGAAGCTCATTGTCAGCAATCACCATTTCATCACAGACAGTTGATTGATGATACCCAGAATGTTGTTCAGATGTTGTGCCATCGAGGCAACCTTCGTGTACTTCGAGTTGATGAGTTAGAGAATAAAAAATACCTTGTTGCCAGTCGTCTTTCGTTTGTACAACGAATACAGAAGTGCCTTTTCAGAACTCTCCATGAAGACATGATGAAACACCGAATCATCGAGCCATTGGTGGATGAATCCAATGGCCTTCCGATCCAATCGCTTCCAGTCATCAGCAGACTTATCCGATGGCTTGGCGCTATCGCCTTCTAACGTACCATGCAAATCCTTGTATTAGAGTAGATCCTCCATTCTTGGCTTCTAAATCATCCAGTTCTCCCCTGAACGTGAGGGTGATAATACGTGTGTTCATCTGCTCTATAGACTTGGTTGCACCTTTCCTCTCGGAAAATTGGAAGCTCTGATACCAATTGTTGGTCCAGAAACGATGTCAAACCAACATGAAGATAACGAAGCAATCTACCACGAACGCCAAGACAAATCAAACATAATATATGTTCGGCGACTATATCACCTGGACAAATCCTAATATTTATCTTTCAACAAAATACAAGACTGAATACAAACTTGTTGAACCCTTTGCCCAAAGGTTCAACCCCCTAACCGAACTCAATAAGGAAGCAGAAGATTACAATTTAATCACTTACCCTACCCGTAACGATCTCCATATAGAAAAATGATGACTTTCCGCACAGATCTTCTCTTCTTGCTGTCTCAAATGACAAGCCTTAAGAGAAAAGTACAGATTTTTTCTTAGATTTTCATGGACAAGCACACTCGAATCTCCCGTGTGTGCTCCTCCTATGCCTCCATCCTCAACACATATAAATAGGTTGAGTAACCCTATTTTAGATCATAGAAACCCTAAAATAGCCAATCACAAATTATGGTCGTCCGCAGGAAACCAATAATGCTGATTAAAATCCAAAACTCGTCAGCCGCTGACCGAACCGAACTAGGCTAGAGATCGATTTTGACCTGCCAAAGGTTTGTCACAAAATATTCGAGTCTGGACCGAACTCGGTCAGGGACCAAATTTAGACCGAGTTCGGTCCTTGTCATCCAGACTAGACTCAACAAGTTGCAAATCTATTAAATTTCAGAATATTTGTAATAGGAAATATTATTTATCCCTCCAAAATGTCCTCCAACCATCTCTTCTTATATAGTAGTTGACGTAGAGGTTGATGTGGCAGTTGACATGATAAATTTTAAAATTAGAATTATTATTAACATTAATATTAATATTAACATTTAAAAAATTAAAAAATTAATATTTTGGGTTAAAATTTGTCATGTCAACTGCCACGTTAGATAATATATAATGTTTTTTAATATGTTACATCAGCTGTCATATAAGAATGAATGACTTGGAGGTACAATTTGAAGGGAACTATTGTAATAATTCCATGTGTTAAAATGCATAGTCTATAAAAACAGGCTAAATTTCAATTTGATACCCTCAACTATCCATTATTAGCAACTTGATACTCTAAACTTTCAAAATAGCCAACTTAATGCCATCAACTATTGAATATTTTCAATTCTACACCCTACAAAGAAAAAAAATCTAAAAATATCCATGCCCCCTCCATTCTCTCTCCCTCTTTCTCTCTCTCTCTCCGGCGATCCCCCTCTATCTCCGACGGGGAGCGGCAACAACGAGCGCGTGAGGGCGGGGCGATGCGAGCGGACGAGGGCGCAGCAGCAGGATGGCGCGTGCAGGGGTCGATGCCGCAGCAACTAGGCGGCGTGTACGGGCGTCATGCCAACCCGGGCGAGGCGCGCATGCACGGACGGCGAGCGCAGGCGAGACGTGCACGCGCGGGCGGACGGAGCGCACGCGCGGGAGGCGCATGCGAGTGGGCAATGTGCACGGGAATACGCACGGAGGTGACGTAGGAGGGGGGAGGCTGAACGACGGGAGGGGGGGCTGAAGGGAAGGGATGGTGGTAGGGGCTAAAAAAGAAAGATGAGAGATACATGAAGGAGGCAGAATCTTGTTTCGATCGGGGGTTGCGAGGTTCGATTGAGGACATTGTGGTTTGCGGAGGCCAGTTCTTTGGAGATTTTCAATGGCATCTAGCATCTTTACCTATTCGGCTCGGTGGCCTGTACTCGACAATAGAGGCTTCATTGTATGATTTTATGGCCTCCAGGTCCCAATCTTGGGTGCTACATGTAAACCCTTAAACCAAAAAATTTCCTTTTGTATAATTTTTTTAAATGATTATTTTTATTCTCATTGTTAATTTAGTTTAGATAATATATGTAATGTGAGTTATATAAAAACCAAGTTGTCAAGGGGGCTAAGTGACGAATATTCAAATTTAAATTCTTCCTTCTGGCCGACCCTATAGAACCTGTGTTCGGATCTTTGAATCCGGATAGGAGATTGCTCAAAACCTATGATCCAATCCAAATTGGAGTTTAAATAGGATTTCATCTTATCTACTCTTTCCTATGAATCATCTATATATATGTATAGAATCCCGGGTAGCCGACCCTTCCTCCTACATACAAATCCTAATATCTATTATTTCCCATCACAAGAGGAGAGCAGTAGTAGTCGAGGAATCAATCAAGCACGGCGACCATCTCAATAGGTACACAAATCTGCCATTAATTTACAGTTCATGTAATGTACACTACTATTAAATGCAATAAAGGGGATTAATGGAAGGGTAAACCTCTTTTTCTATGGTTCATAGATGAATTGGATATGTACACCTATATAACAGTCCCAAAGAGAGTATTTACATGATTTGTATATAGGAGAGGGGGTAGACTGATCAAGGGATTGGATGGTTGATGTACAACTGAATTGGCATGGCCTTTGTATCAGGAAAGAGTACATTGGTGCATAAAAGGGGTGAACGGGTTATTAGGTGTTGCACATGTTGTAAGATGGGAATTACATAGCAGCAGGTAGTAGGGAGATTTGGTCAGGTACAGAGAGGTACGCCATACTGATTTCTATGGGAAGATATTTGAGTATCATGTTAGAGGATACCTATTGGTATGTGCTACTCTAAGTAATAGGTAGCAGTCCCCATGTCTTTTTCTGTGCCAAGTAGTTTAGGGTACCTTGGAGCCCAATTGAGATTAATTACATATGTACAACCAGAAAACTTAAGCAAGCTACAGTTGCAGTAGGAGATTGTGTGAAATGGAGTGCCAGTTGTATGGAGTGGCATGATACCATGGCCATGGGGGACAACACTCCATATAGATAAATATTAGCGGATACGAGAGTGCCTATTTTACAACATAGCAGTAGGTGGACACCTATAGATGTGGTGTCCTAACTATCCTCAATAACTTTAAAATCTGGAAATAGGTTACTTATACTTGTGAACAAGAGTGTGTAAGGAGTCGAGTTACTTCGTATCAGTTACACGCTAATAAATAAATGTACCAGAACCAATTAGAGGGACTTAGGTTGACTGATCGAATGATATCCCGATACCTTAATTGCACAACCTATTCAAGAGTGCACATGATGTATCATTCGCTCACGGATACATTGGTTGCATACTTTGTAGTAGCTTACGCGTAATGTATCAGTTGGCACAAGGTTTGGGGGCAGTCCAATTGAAAGAAATGGGGGTAAACTAAGTATACAAGGGAAAAACCAAGGCTAATAAAGTGTATAGGTAACTCTGCTACCTGATCTGCAAGGGATCATACACAGGTAAACAGTGTATGTTGGATAAAAAGGAGTATCAGATGAATGCAGAACTACAATAGTATCATGTGTACTAGCTATTTGTATACAAAAGTGTGTGGGTATGTCGGCATCCATGTGATGTGGAGTTTGGGGTGTTAACTGTATCAGAAATAGCCAATGTCATTATGCCATTATTGTGGAAACAAGTAAGTACAGGAAGCATGGCAGCAGGTTATGCAAAGCATGAGCCTGTTGGGAAGAGGGTGAGTATCAGAACAGTAAATATTGGGTAAGTGTCAGAGTCTTAAGTGTTGTGGCTAAAGGGGCTAAGGAAAAACTGTGATGGGATGTACAAGAGTAGGGAGACAAAACTAATAGCAAGAATAACTTACTATCTAGGACAACAATCCCTATATACCTGGGTTAGAAGAGGTTAGGGGTATACTTAAGGTATAGGTAACATGACCAGTAAATAGTACAGTAGTATAGCAACATTAGAGAGAGGTGGAAAAGTTTGAGGTCTATACTAGGGAGTAAGGCCCAGGAATTATGGATACTTAGTGTGCCATGATTCCAAATTGATCGGAAAAGGGTTGAGTATGGATCAATGACAGGTTAACCCACACAAGTTACCAATTAGGAATATATGCAAATGCATATTAATAATAAAGTGAGGAATCAGAACAACAATTCAGTCTATGGACTGCAGGAAATTGGTACCAGTGTAGGAAATTGTGTTAATCATTTTCCTTGGATGTATCAGTTAATCCCAAGAGTATACTATAGAAATTGTGTAAGCAGATATTTAAAAGGTTGCAATAGAAGGGAGCAGTAGCCTGTGTGTACAAGGAAGTTCGAGTTGCAACAATCAAGGGTAACCTATGTAAACTTGTGACAAGCTAGTGAATACAACAAGCAGGAATATATATCTCCCTAATAGCAAGTTAATTGAAGGCCATGAACATAATTAGGAGTTGTAATAGGTCATAAGATAAGCTAGAAATGGATTGGGGGCTTGGATAGTATGCTCTTCAAGTTAGACATGTGTAAAAGAACCTAGTAACCTACAATCCTAATAGGAGAGAATTATGAGTCAATTTTTAACTTGCAAATTATTTTTATTGATTTTAGTTAATTCTAAATATAGGTTGTGGAGACCTTAACTCGGCACCTAAACCGTATCATCAGCTCAGGACCCCAAGCAAGTATACCTTGCCTTCTTTTCAGTTTTATTTACATGCTTATTCCTTTCATTATCCAGTTTCTTCTGATTGATTGTTGACATGTGTTTTCTTATATCATGTATACTAGTTTAGTTGCCTCATTGATATATAGTTCTTGTTCACGGTTGGCCTTGTAGTTCATATTGGACATGTTTCTCACATGTATTTAATTGAGTCGTATCGTAGAATGAGTGCATTATAACTGAACTTCTGTACCTTGTTTTCGATTTTCTCAACCTACGAGTCAACACTAGGGGCGAGGGTTAACTATTTGAAATCACCTGCGAGTCTACACTAGGGGTGAGGGTTGATTATCTTGAACTAACCTGCGAGTCCACACTAGGGGCGAGGGTTTGGTTATCCGTTGATCTCTTGTCATGTGTTCACATGTTTGTTCTAGCAGTTCATTTATGCGTAGTTGTTCATATATTCATATATCGTTATTGCGTAGTATTTTTCTGCTTATATTCTGTATGTTCTTCATGCATGATATACTGTTAGATAGACATGTTGTCACGACCCACACCCAGTATAAGGGCACGAGACCATGGGTACGTCCAGCCTACGTCGCAGTGTTGGCGGTAGAACATTGTCTTAGGTCTCAACAATCTTCTAACACAAAGTAAATGTACCTGTCTAATATAGATATACTCTCCAAACGGAGGACAATCTCAGAAGGATACAACTCAATCACAAAATAACTAAGATGGATATCAGCACGAAATAAAATAGATAGAAGGATCTCAAAGTTTAATACAGAACCAGAATTGAAAGAGTTTAAATGTTAACAACACCACACACACAGAGTACAAAATAAATACAACTCAAGAAGATAACTGAAAATAAAACCAGACAACAACCTAACAATCTAATCCAAGCGCTACTGGTGTCTCCTCTAGGCTAGCTGGATCCTCCAAGTTCTCTAAAGTTTTGTAAACGTATCTAGTCAGGATTGGAGCGAATACATAACTCTGAAAGCAGTTCCAAAACATGGCAGAAAATATATAGCTAACAATGGAATAAAGTACATGACGTGTTGTAAGAGAAATACAAGAATACAGGAAGTACAGATAATACTGAGTACATGAATATAATAGAGAAAATGTAAACTGTAGCATATTATAAGTGATTCAGAGCACAAGACAGTTATGTGATTAGCTTAGGTTGCACATGGTTATTCTACAGTAACTCCATTATATGTGAGGGTATAATAGACATGCACATTGTATGAATGCAAAGCAACTCCTCCTCAGTCAATTCACCTGCAACGATCCAATTAGGAATGGAGCAAAGTACAACCCTACAATTTATGCTACTGACACATGGCAGGATAAGACTGATAAAGAAGACATGGTTGGTTTGAAAGAAAAGACAACATGCTTGGTTGGAAAATAAAAACAACATACTTAGGAGATTCTATAAAGTAAAGACAACATGTTCATGAGATACTTGTAAAACATGTTTAGGCTAGACAGGTAAAGTACGGCTTTGAAAAAGCTAGTAGACACGTGATCGGCTAAAATAGGAGAACATGTAACATGTAAATAAAGACAACTTGGGGGTACATCATTGACTACACGTGCACGATGTGCAGTCAAGCTCGGATACATGTACTACACTACGGGCTTTGATCACGTATTAACTAGACATTTTTCCCTTCCCAGTGTCGGTAATGTGTACAACTTGCAACATGTGATACAATTCTTGTTAAAGAGACTTATTGCATAAGAAACATGTTATACTTGCAATCTTAGAATTTAAAGACAACATGTAATGAAAAGAAGATACAATTGGTAACAGAAGCATGCAAATCATATTATGTACAGTTTTGTATGTTGTAGTGTACTTGCCTTGATTTATCGAAGGATTGATGTTAAATGTTGATTTGATGTCCAAAGTCATCAAGTTGTAACAAGGTATAATGTTTCTTAGTTTAAATGTTCAGTGCTATCTATGTGTTATGCTACTTACGGGGTCACTTTGTGCTAGACATGGCACACTAGTCCTAATATTGAACATTAAGACTAACATAATATTTAATACACATCAAAATTAGGTTTTACTAAGTTAAAATCACAAGTCAAGGATTACTTATATTTTACAGGAATTTAATAATAATTAAAAATATTTTATTTTAATAAAGTATTTATGAAAAAGGGGTCTGACAATGTTCATTTAAATAGTTAGAGGTCTCAAACTAACATGCTACTATTTTTCATTGGTCAAATTAGGCAAAATAATGAAGGTGTTAAGTTTGTAAAAAATTTGGACATAAATTACTATTTATAGAATTATTTGAATCACAAACTATTTTAAAAACAAATATTTATAATTAATTGTTAACAGAAACTATTTTTTAACATATCAAAACTAACCTAAAATTAATATATAAATATGTGGAAATGATCTACAGAAAATCTAGTATTTGATTCTAAATTTTATTTAATTTTATAGCACTGCTTAATATTTACTAAAAATCAATATACATAAAATACATTAAAATAGTACTTTCACTTTTTAATTAATAGAAAATATAAATAATAATATTTAATGCTGTAAAACTTATAATTAAATACTACATATGAAAAATACTAACTACCAGTATTTTACATCACACAAATACAATATATAATTATCAAAATACAAGAAAATACATAAATACATAAATATATAAAAACTACATACAAAAATACCATAAATAATATAATATATATTACCCAAAAATAAGCTTAACATAGGATTCAAACTCGGGTCTGTTAGGACTGGATCCTAGGGCCGGTTTGGTGACCACTGGGCCAAGATTGATTTGGTGTTAGCATAAGGAATCTGCTTGGATTTAAACTATACCAAGGCTAGAGTTTAGTTCTTACCGAGGAGGAAGAAGAAGGTGGTTCGTCGGATGTCGGCGAAGCTCGGCTCGTCGGTGCAGCTCCGGTGGCTCGGGTCGCTGGGCTGCTCTAAAGGAAGAAGATGGTGCTTAAGGTTTGTCTCAACATTTCTCTTTTTATAGAAAAATGAAAGGAAGTTACGAATGTACGAGGTTGGGAGTTATGAAATATAAGAGGTTGGGAGTTACGGAATATAAGAGGTTAGAAGTTACGAATGTAAGAGGTTGGAAGTTACGAATGTAAAAGATTGGGAGTTATGAAATGTAAGAGGTTGGGAGTTACTTAATAGGAATGGGTTTATGGGCTTGAGTTTTGGGTTTGGATGTGAAGAAAAAAATGGGTTTGGGCTTGGATAAAATGAGTGAAAAATATGGTATTTATAGGCTTCGTCCCAAGCCATAGGCCCAAGAACACATGGATAATTAATCTGGACTATTTAGTTAACTAGGTTCAACCTTTAACTAACTTTAAAAATTTTTAGAGGTAAATTGGCTAACCATCTCAATTATCATATGCTACTTAGTCCTAAATCTAGAACCTTTTAAATACTAATTAACCAATCCACCTTTATATACCTAAAGCTCACAGCTGATGGTGACCCAATACTTTATATTAGGCTGAGATAAAGATGAGACAAATAGCTGAGATTGGTCGGCCAAATAAGAATATTAGAATTCTTATAGCTGTTAATAGTAACTAATTCCATTCTCCTAAATAAAAGCTTAGGTAAAAATTATACTCTTAATAAACTTAATAAAACTAACTAGTTTTAGAGAAACGAATTTAAATCAGGATTTGGGGGTTACAAATCTATCCACCTTAGAAAAATTTCGTCCTCGAAATTTCAAAGGATACGACTAGGCACGACTAAGAATATAATTAAAAGATGATACGATCAATCGATGCTAATATACACGATAAAGAATATAATTAAGAAGATGATACGATTTATGATCAGTTAGTCAGGCATAATTGCAGATAAAGTCAAAATAAAAGATATGAATTAGCACGATCGAAATATAATCAAAATAGTCTAGTCGTGATCAAAATCGTTTAAGAATGATCAAATTAAAATCGTTTCGGCACGATTCGCTGTTTAACCCAAATTATTTGGCACGATTATCAAATCTAGATATGATTATGTTTCTAGTGGAATGAAAATTCCAAATAGGTTTTAAAATATTACTAGGAAACCTAATAACGATATTTAAATAAAAGATAAGAAAGAAAGGTTCAAGAAAGGAAGATAAGAACTAAATCAAATTCAAGTGAAGGTGTATGAAATTGCGAACCATGAAAATCAATAGTCATATTCGAAAAAGGATGAAGCATATATAATATTCGAAAATCGTAAGCATATCTGAAGTCATTTTACTGAGAATTTATGCCTCGCTAGTGTACATATGGCTGCAGTAATCCTTGGTTTCGTGACTTAAATATGATATGGTATCGAATATTCTATTAACTCTATCCATTATTGACATAACATCTCAAAGATAAAAACAGAGCAACTGGACATAGTTTTAGTAATATTAGATAACTTATTCTTACCTGAAATTACTTCAACTTAGGGGTCATGCCTGTTGGCCCATTGGTCATGGTCAAACATAATTTTAATAATTGATCAAACTCTGTCTCGATATAAATACAAGTCAACTCAAATATTTACCTACGATGTTTTGGACACTGCTCAACAATGGATATCAACAATGTTCAAGACTGAAGCTGTTTGCCATTCAGAATGTACTTCCTATTAAGCAATATAATTTTTTATTTTATTGAGTCTAGGAACACATTGTACACCGAGTCATACTGGCAAATAGGCTATCCTAAAACGTTTTTTAAAATCATCCTATTCTTTACAAATGACCTACGATTTTGAAAAACATTCTTTTTACAAAAAGCTTCTGAAGGATCTTTCAAAAAGCCAAAATTTATTTTCTCCAAAAATGAACTAGCAGAACCCCTGGAGAACTCGGGCCGAGTTCAGCCAGAGTTCGGCCATTTGGAACGTTAGTGAACGTTGGGTTTTTGAACTTGGTCATCCTTCAATTGCGGTTTGTTACAAAGAGTTCTGTCCGAATTCTGTCCGAATTCTGTCAGAAAAAACTATAAATAGAGAAGCATTTCGATCATTTTAAATCACCAATTCACTTTCAATCTCTTCTCTTCCTGAACTTACATTCTTCCAAAGAGTTCTTAAAAGCTTTCATTTTCAAATCCCAAGCCAGTTACAATCCTCTAGTCGATTTGCCAGTGCGGTACGGTCTAGAAGTTTCAGAGCGATTGTAATCAGAGGCTTGATAGAAGATTCAACTCTTCACAATTGAAGTTGGTCGAGTTCTTCGTATCAAAGCTCGCGTCTGTAGAAGTTGCAAGGACTTTGTATGAAAACTTACAGGATTTTCCAATAGTGGATTCAACTGGAAGCTAGAGTTCTTCCGACTGGACTAGTCCTCACAAGAGGAAAACCAGTATAAATCTCGGTGTTTGCGTTTGCCTTCTGATCACTTTTAATTTCTGTCATTTATTTTTGTGATTATTATTTTATTTGTGATCTAATTGCTAACAAATTTTTAATTAGCAATATTTCGCTGCCTACTCTATTCAACCCTCCTCTAGAGTATTTTGCTTTACGATTTCGTTCCTACAATTGGTATCAGAGCGGGTTATACAGGTAAAGCAAGGTAAAATTGTAGTTATATTCAATTTTTATATAGATCATAGTATTACACATGGTAAATGTAAAATTCACAAGTGAAGGCCAAGCCACAAACAGACCTCCACTGTTTGACGGCACAAACTACACTTATTGGAAAACACGTATGAGTTTTTTTTTCTAAAATCTCTTGATTTTGACTTATGGTCTGTGGTTATTGATGGCTATAAAAAGCCACCTCGTATTTATGTTAATGGTGTTTTAGCTGAAAAATCCAATGACAAATATACAGAAGAAGAAAAGAAAAAGGCCAGTCTTGACGCACGTGCTATTAACACTTTATTTTGTGCTTTAGACAGAACTGAATTCAACATGGTGTCTACTTGCACAACATCAAACGAAGTATGAAAACTTCTCGAAGTAACCCACGAAGGAACAACACAAGTCAAGGAGTCAAAGATCAGCAGACTTACTCAGGAGTATGAGGCGTTCAAAATGAAGCCAAGTGAATCAGTCACTGAGATGTTTACAAGATTCTTGGATATTATAAATCCTTTGTCCTCACTAGGCAAGGATTACAGTAACCATGAGAAGATTCATAAACTTCTACGAGCCCTTACAAAGAACTGGATTCCAAAGGCTACATCAATCATTGAAGGGAACGACCTCTCAACAATATCTCTAGAAACACTCACGGGTAAGCTACTCACTCACGAGTTAGAACTTCAAGACTTTGAAGATGCTACACCAAAGGAAAAGTCAGAGAAGACGATCACTCTCAAGGCTCAACATAGAAGAACCATCAAAGATGATTCCGACGACAGCGACTCCGACTCTGAAGATCAAGCTCTTCTGGTAAGAAAGTTCAAGAAGTTCATGAGATTTAACAGAAGAACAAAGGACAGCAAAGACAACAACAACAACGAGGAAGATCCTATTTGCTACGGATGCAAGAAGAAAGGACACATGAAGAAAGATTGTCCCTCAGCATCATCATCAAAAAAAATAGCAAATATGACAAAGGCTACCTGAAGAAATCTACATCAAGGAAGTACGCCAACATAAGCATATGGCATGAAACTGAAGCCAGCGACTCAGAAGATGAACAATCAGATGACGCTGCAAATGTGTGCTTGATGGCTTGCGATCAGGTAATCACTAATCCTCTATTTGACCCTTATGATGATTTTACCTTTGAGCAACTAGGAGAGGTTTTCAGTGAACTGTTAGATGATTACAGGAAACTGTATAGTAAATATGAAACCTCTAAGAAGGTACTCAAAGAGTACAAAGGTGAAATAGGAAGACTTACCGACCTACTAGATCAGGTTAGAGATAATGACTCTTCAAATGAGTCTGGTGAGCTTTCTTCTATTAAATTGTTGTTACACGAGACTGTTAAGCTATCTGAATAAAAAGACCAAACTATTATCCAGTTAAAGGAAGACCTATCTAAGGAGAGAAAGAGTCTCCAGTGTGCACAGGTCAGATTAGATTCACTTACATCTGACTATACTAGATTATATGACACTTCCAAAAAGTTGGAAATTAGTTTAGGAAAACGGCCTGAAGTTGCTGCTTTCTATTCTAACACGTGTCAATTACCGAATCATCGGAACACGTCCAACACTGTCAGACCAAACCATACCAAGACTATGCCCAAGAAGACTAATAGGCATGCATTCTTCTATACTAGAAAACCAAAACCTACCAATCATGCACCTCACACTATTTTCAACACTCAACATGCTAAATATCATTATTGTGGCCTCATTGGTCATATATCTTCTGCATGTAGAATCAGAAAGTTAGTAGATTTAAATGTTTATGTATGGATACCGAAAACTAACCAGTCAGGACCCTACAAGAAATGGGTACCAAAAGTTTTATCTGCAAATTATTTTGTAACTGGGATGTCACGACCCGCACCCTAGAGTAAGGGCACGAGACGTGGGTACGTCCAGCCTACGCCGCAGTGTCGGCGGTAGAACGCTGTCCTAGGTCACAACATCTAACAGTTATAGGTGATAAACAGTTATACTCCCCGAATGGGGGTGACATAACAGAATATATCTCAATCACAGCTAAGGTAGAACAGGAATAAGATAGAATGATAAAAGATGATAATATCCAGGAAAGAAACATCTCAGAGGTACAAACCAGAATTCTAAGTGTCTATAAATAAATACATGACCAAATCTCTGAAATCCAAATACAGTAATCCAAGTAAAGTAAAGACAGTCCTAGTCTAAGGGTGTGTCATCTACTGCAAGTGGATCCTGCTGCTGGTCCAAGTCCAGGCACTCGTTTAGTGTAGCACCGTAGTAGGTAGGGCAGAACGCCTCAGCCTCGTCCTCTGTAATATTTCAACAGGTCCAGTCAGGACAGGAGCGAGCACAGTACATCTCAATAAATCATAGCAGGTCAGGATATATAATCATGCTAGAGAGTAAGATACAAGAAACTGAAGAATAATATGGTAAACAGGAAAGACTGTAAATAAATAGCTACAGTATATAGAGAACTAACAGTGTCTAGTGATTCAGAGCATAATATGGTTATGTAAACGGCACGATGTTATACACGAGTAATCTACAGAGGTTGTACACGAGTAATCTACTGGATTGAATATATAACCACTTCTACTCCCCCGCCCCAATCAATACACAAGGATCTGGCTAAGTTATGTTATTGTACACGAAGGTCATGTGAATACATGATTATACACGATTTCATACGTTTCGTACACGAATGTCACAAATACAAGGAGTACACGATGTTCACGATAAAGTACACGAACACGAAATATCCGATGTATCCGTTAAGGGGATAACATCGCCCAACAAGATCCATATAGTACTAATCCGTGTTTCCAACGTGTCAGCATCATGTAAAGTAATCTAAAGCAGGAAATATACTCCTAATGCAGGATATGAAATGATCAGAGAATGTACTCGCCTGTAACCGGTGAATCTGAGAGAATATATACTGTCCGAGGAGTGGTGTCTGTCTCCTATAGAACAGTACAAGTCACTATAAGTCTACAATGATAATAAGATACAAATCAATGCATTCTACATGAATCTAGGTCAATCTAGACCAAAGTCAACTCTTGGTCAACTCTGGTCAACCCTAGAAGTCAAACTAGGTCAACCAAGTCAAACCTAAGTCAAACTAGTCTAATCTAGGTTTACTAAGGCTAAACAGTCTATCTAGATTCCAACTAGGCATACCATGCCTAACCATACCATAAACTCATAACCACATGACATGACTATGTCTAATAGTCTATTAGGAATACATCTATCCTATAGTCACTATACAATATCACTCCTATATCATAACATATCACATAATATCATATATACAATACATTATGTCATATGGTATCCCATACTCTATAACATATCATATCACATAGTATCATATATATATATATATATATATATATATTTTATATATATATATATATATATATATATATATATATATATATATATATACAAATATATATATATATATATATATATATATATATATATATATATACATTTTCACACATTCCTATATATAACTAATATGTATAGTACAACACTATGATATAATATATAGGAACTTATATATATATAACACAAAGCATATATCTATGTATACATAGGAAGGGAGTGAGGGGGAGAAAAGCACATGAGTATTAGGTGTGTGTGTGTGTCATAGACTTAGGCATGTGTGTGTGAGATATCACAAGAGTGTGTGATGAGAGAGACATAGACAGGTACAAACAGTGGTATGGCAGATACATATGAGTGAGTCTAGAGTGCATTGTGTGTAATGTTCAATGAAAAACTGGAAAGTAACCAGGGAATACAACCTAGAAACAGTGAGCAACTGTGTGTGTGTGTGTGTGTTAAAAGACAGTAAAGGAAAGGAATTCAGTTCAATAGATAAGCTAAAACCCAACCTCATTAAATTCCCATTTCAAACAACATCCCATATCAGTTTTAAAGAATGACAGCATTGCAATCTAATACAAAGGAAAACTCAGGTTTGATTCACAGGAAATTAGGGAACCACTCAGGTTTTCTACGTGACAGTGAACACCATCCATATCAGTTATTGACAGTTCATAATTAGGAAACTGACATCTCAGGTTTATACATATTGAATCTCAGGTATACACAGGAAATCAATTCAGTTTAAGACATAAAAATCAACATCCATAACTCAGTTAACAGTTAACACATTGACAATCCCATTCTCAGGTTATCATGTTTGCAGAAAACAACATTGAATCAATGTAAAGGAATATTCAGTGATGAGCCAAACTATAAACTCAGGTTCATATAGCCTATCAATCAGAATTTATATATTAATTAACCACATTGACCAATCCCATACAACAGTTAAGGTACAAGGTTAACAAAGGGAAAAAATCTGGAATCTCAAGTTCAATTCATTCTCAGGTTTCTAGTAAAACCATATCAGTTATTAACCACAGGCAATCTCAGATTTAACAGTTGAACCCCCCTCTTCAAAACAGTATCAGTACATAAATTAGGGAAACTGGGACATAAGCTCAGGATTGCAATAAATTCGAAAACCAACCCAATTAACCAAAGTCTCATTCTCCCAACCAAAATCCTATAATCGAATGTAAAAGCTTAGCTAATATGTATTATGATATGTGGGGTTCAAAATCAATTGAAACACATAACAAAATAGGGAATTAAAATGGTTTTGGGAAACTGGAATAATCAGTATCAGAGATGTATCAGTGAAACCAAAAACCTATGTTCGAAATCCATACACCTCATTAAAACCCAATTTAAACATGTAACTAATATAACAGAGACTTAATCATCATGTTTAGGATCTTAATTAATACTTAAAACATAATTTAAAACTATTTAAATCAATTTAATCACAGAACACCACACTGCACACTGATATACACAGTGCACTACACGTGCACAGGCCATAACGTGTCCGACACGACACGAGAGCTCGTGAAATTCGAGGAGCCTCGTATCAGTCAGTGCTCCAACACATGTGTCCAATTTTACGTGTCGAGGTGGCGTGTCCCGCGCGTAACTGCACTCGAGTAGCAGGGGAAAATCCTGCCAGCGCGCGCGCACGCCCGACCGCATGTCCACGCGCTCGTGTCGACTCAACCCGACACGAAAACATGCTCAGTGTCCAAGAAATGCATAAGCGAGGTGAAAATAGATTTTTCTATTCAAACACAAATCACAAAATCGATCAAAATGCCTTTTGAGGCATTTCGTCGAACACTTACCTATACACACTGGTACGTGTCCGATACGGACACGTAATGGGTCCAAATTCTAGGGTTAGCCTATCCTACTATTAGGTTAGGGTTAGGACATCCTAGAAATGAATTTTAACAGAAATTATAAGGAGTAACATGGATTATACCTATAGATGAACAATGGGTTAAAATCCCCAAATGGGAAGAGTTCCACAAGCCACCAAACTCCCTCAAATTGTATTCTTCCTGAAAATACTCAACATTAACAGCAAGAAAACTAATATTAGGTCCTATTACAATTTGTTTGGAGGAATTTGGAGTAAAAATGGATTTTCTAAAAATTTACAAAGATGGAGACTCACCTCTTCCAAATGGCAATGATTTCCTAAAGAGGCAAGCCCTAATTTCAAGGGGTTATAAATAGGGGAGGAGAACACCTATGGCCGGCCAAGATTATTAGGGTTAGGGCTTGGTTAAAAGGGTGTGGGCCTATGAGCCACTAAGCCTTTAAGTCATGAAATGACTTGTGATTTCACAAGCCATTTATTTATCAATCTAGCTCCTAATTTCCCCAAACTAATCCAATGAGTTAAACCCTCACTAACTTAAGTCAACCTAGGTTTTCATATCCTAATCACTTAGCCATGACCTAGGTTAGCCACTAGGTTAGTCTCCAAAGTCAACATAAGTCAAAGTCCACTAGAACACCAAAATCAATTATACTAAAATCACTTAAAAATTACATTAATTATAAATAATAATAATAATTCCAAATTAAATTTTAAAATTTTGAAAATGACCAAAATACCCTCAAGCTAGAAAAGTGGTAGTGACATGGGACGCCCTTCACATGCTAGGAGCAAATGGATCCTCGACAGCGGTTGCTCACGGCACATGACCGGTGACGCTTTATTATTTGCAACACTGTCGAAGAGGAATAAAGAAGGATACGTCTCATTCGGTAATAATTTGAGAGGGTACATAATCGGTATCGGTAATATTGGTAGATGTTTGATGGCCAAAAACATTGAGAGTCAACTATGGCATATGAGACTCGGTCATGCATACATGGATACAATTTCAAGATTATCTACGAAGAAGTTGGTACGCGGCTTACCGGATATTTCTTTCAAGAAGGATACGGTATGTAGGGAATGTGAAAAGAACAAAGCTACCAAATCCGCATTCAAATCCAAGAACGCTGTAAGTACCACTAGACATTTACAATTGTTGCATATGGACTTATTTAGACCCAGCAGAATTGCTAGTCTAGGTGGTAAGTTATATGCATTTGTCAATATAGATGACTTCTCTAGATATACATGGGCTTATTTTCTTACACGCAAGAATGATGCATTTTCAGAATTCGTCACCTTTTACAAGAAAGTACAGAATGAAAAAGGGTTCATGATTACTCGCATTCGTAGTGATCATGGCGACGAATTTGAGAATACAGAATTCAAGCAATTTTGTGACACACACGGTTATCTGCATGAATTCTCTTGTCCTAGGACTCCGCAACAAAATAGAGTTGTGGAACGTAAGAACAGAACTCTATCTGAAATGGCTAGAGTTATGTTAAACCAGTTTAGTCTACCTAGATATTTATGGGCTGAAGCTGTAAATACAGCTTGCTATATTCTCAATAGGGTTCTAATTCGACCTATATCGAAGAAGACTTCCTATGAATTATGGTTTGATAGAACACCAAATGTTTCTTATTTTAAAATCTTTGGTTGTAAATGTTTTATTCTTAATACCAAAGGTAATTTGAGTAAATTTGATGAAAAGGCCGATGAAGGTATATTTTTAGGTTATACAGCAAAGAGCAAAGGATATAGAGTCTTCAACAAAAGAACCATGATCATTGAAGAATCTATCAACGTCAAGTTTGATGAGCTAAATCAATACTTAGACGATGATGACAATGAAGACATAATCGCACCAAGTACAGCTACTGCAAAACCTTCACACAAAGATACAGAACCATCACATCAGGCATCAGATGAACCTCTAAGCAAAGAAGCCGGAACTAGCAATCCTGAGACTACACCAAAAGAGATGAGATTCTTGGCTAGTCATCCAAAGGACTTGGTAATTGGTGAGATTACCAAGGGTGTAAGTACTCGTTCCTCTAATAAAGATATAGCTTCTTGTGTTGCTTTTGTCTTGCAGTTTGAACCCAAAAATATTGATGAAGCATGTAGTGATAATTTTTGGTTAGATGCTATGCAAGAGGAATTAAACCAATTCGAAAGGAATCAAGTTTGGGAACTTGTTCCCAAGCCTATTGATCATCCGGTTATTGGCACCCGATGGGTATTCCGAAATAAACTGAACGAGAATGGTTTAGTGACTCGTAATAAGGCTCGACTCGTAGCTCAAGGATACAATCAGAAAGAAGGTATCGACTACGATGAGACTTATGCCCCAGTTGCGAGATTAGAATCCATTCGCATGTTATGTACATTTGCATGTTTTCATATTTTAAATTATTTCAAATGGATGTCTAAAGCGTATTTTTAAATAGTTTTATAAAAGAAGAGGTTTATGTAGCTCAACCACCCGGTTTTACTGATTTCAAATTTCCTGAATATGTTTTCAGGTTGAAGAAAGCCTTATACGGTTTGAAACAAGCCCCTTGTGCTTGGTACGATCGTCTAAGCACTTTTCTACTTGATAACGGTTTTTTCAAAGGAAAAGGTTGACACTACTTTGTTTATAAAGTCTTTAAATAATAATATTCTTTTGATTCAAGTCTATGTAGATGATATTATCTTTGGATCTACTGATGAATCTCTTTGTCAAGAATTTTTAAAGTGTATGCAGAATGAGTTTGAGATGAGCATGATGGGAGAGCTGAAATTCTTTTTCGGACTGCAAATCAAACAAACCAACAATGGAACGTTCATAAATCAAGCAAAATACACAAAGGATCTATTAAAGAAGTTCGACATGGAAGCAGCAAAACCCCTTAGCACTCCAATGGCGACTTCAACCAAGCTTGATATTGATGAACAAGGCAAACCTGTCGACATACGTAAGTATCGAGGTATGATCGGTAGCTTACTATATTTGACTGCTAGTCGACCAGACATTATGTTTAGTGTTTGCTTATGTGCATGTTTTCAAGCTAATCCTAAGGAATCACATTTGTGCGCAGTTAAGCGTATCTTCCGATACCTTAAAGGTACTTCTTCTGTCGGCTTATGGTATCCCAAAACCACGTCGTTTGACCTAATCAGTTATTCCGATGCTGATTTTGCCGGATGCAAAGTAGATAGAAAAAGCACTAGTGGCACATGTCATTTCCTAGAAAAAGCTCTAGTCTCTTGGTTTAGTAAAAAACAAAATTCTGTTGCATTATCAACAACCAAGGCTGAGTATATCGCCGTAGGACGTTGTTGTGCACAAATTTTGTGGATGAAATAAACCTTAGAAGACTATGGATTGTATTTTTCATACATACCCATTTTCTGTGATAACGCTAGTTCTATTAATTTGACTAAGAATCCTGTATGTCATTCTCGTACTAAACATATCGAGATTCGACATCATTTTCTTAGAGATCATCAACAAAATGGAGATATAGACCTTGTATACATAGACACACAGAATCAATTAGCTGAAATACTCACAAAACCTTTAGCTAAAGATCGTTTCAACTATTTACGTCGAGAATTAGGCATTTTAGATGTCAATAATATTAATTAATTTTGTTTTATTAATTAATTTATTCGATACTCATAAACTGTTTTCGAGACAAGCCTAAAAAGAGTCTGTCTGTCACCACGACTACGGTCGAAGCGAAGCGGTATTTAAGAGTTTTCCGGTGAACCTCCGTTAGCTGGGACAGTACTCCTACAGCTAATCTGAGACAGATGCTGAGTAAAGAATATTAATTTGTAAAATAATATTAATTATATTACTTTGAGATTTAAAATTACTAAACTTTGAATTAAGTATTTGAAACGAATTAATGAAAAAGAATGTGGCCTCATTTGAATTTTTTATATATATTAGGCAACCCTTGGCGAATTCGGCCCGAGTTCGGTCCGAATTCGGTCCGAATTCGGCCAGAGTTCGGCTGGGTATTTATATATACCAGCACAAACCCGAGGCTTCCTTCTTCTTCATTCTTCCCTACATCCTCATAACAGCAGCAGCGCGCCTCCGAAACCCTAGCTTCTTCTCCCTCCTTGTTCTTCCAATCCTTGTGGAGTTTCTCGTCAAAACTTTGGATTCGTGCGGTGAACGTCATCCTCTACAACATATCCAACTCTTGGAAGGTATAATCCCTTCTTTCCTCCACTTTTCAATACTTAGGGTTTCTAAAAATTTTGGGAAAGAATGCCTAAGTTCAATTCCTTCAAGAGGAAGAAGACCAATGCCAGTGAAGAGGCATCGTCTTCAGATCCGCATACGGATTGCCTCTTTTCTCTGGTCCAATCGGACGATGGTGCGTCGGATGAGTTTTACTTTAAAACTTCCGATCAAGCTTTATTGTGGTACGCCAATTTTATCATGCGTCCTATTTGCACCGGATCACCAATTAAGTGGACTGTCTTTCCGGATCACCGCCCTTATTTTGACGCATTAGGGTTACAACACTTTGTCACCTTACAATTTCCCATTGCCACTAATGCCATTAGATTATTCTATTGTAATTTCGTGTTAGACACTTTTACAGCGAGGACACGTGTCGGAGGAATTGATATCGAATTCACTGATGAAACGTTAGCGGAAATCCTTGGTATACCAAACGAAGGTGCCCCACTCGATGACATCACTGATTTTGATTTTCCCGATGGCACGACACTCGTTAGTTTCAAGAATGAACTTTGTGCGCCCGCACGCGTTCTTCCTGGAAAGTTCAAGGCTAATAACTTGAACTTGTTTAACTACGAATTACATCGCATCATCTATTCCACCTTACTTCTAAAATCTACTTCTAAAGATGATGTCACTGCACTTGAGCTTTCTGCTCTCTATCATATTCTTAAGGGGATTCCTTTTTCTGCCCCTAAGACTATCATCCAGATGATGGGTAGATGTCGCGGGAGAGACCGCAACCTGTCTTATGCGATGCTTATTTCTCGTATTTTTTAGAGATTTGATATTGACCTGCTTATGCTGTCGACCCCGAGCCCAAGTTTCTCAAACTCTCTCGTCGCACCATTGCATCTGTTCCTCCACCTACTGCACCTACTCCTCCTGCACCTACTTCCACTGCTCCCACATCACCTGTTCCTCCTCATTCTTATCCTATGACATTTGAGGGTATTTATCAGCACTTATCAGATCTGCAGTCTTTTTATGTTGAGACCTCTAGGGAACACGAGTTCCGTGATGTGACTCGGTTCCAGGCGATTGCCAACTCCTTCGCCGATCTGAGGTTTGCGCAGACGGGTCATTCTGCTAGCTCTCTACCTCGAGACCCTTCTGTTTCTAGCTACCGTATTGACGACGAGGCGGTTTACTCTCTGTTCCAGCCAGGGAACACATATGATTGGTATCGTACCACTGGCGCCACTCCTCGTACTTCTGGCGCTGGTACTTCTAGAGCTGGTCCTTATGGACATGCTGGAGCTGCAGCTGATGACGTTGATGATGATGATGAGTTTTGAGATGTTAGATTGTTGAGACTGTTACTTTTGTCTTATGTTTACTTGGAAATGCTCCGACATTCCAAGATTTTATCAGTACTTTTACTTTTATTATCAGCACTTTTCTTTATTATGGGACTATTCATAGACATGGTTTTTTGGTTATGCCTCAGTTTTGGCATCTTAGTCTATTATTCAGCACTTTATTTGTTTCAGTTTTATGGTAGCACTATCTATCTTTGTTGATTCCTTCTTTATTAAATACTGCCTGTGACAAATACATGCCTGTATTGTATTCTATAGTCTATCTGTTTGTCTTACCATGTTTACTGTTTCTACTATGCCTGTCATGATTATCTATGTTTATTGTGTTTCTTCACTGTTTGTTACTTATGCATTTATTGCGGGGGAGCTTTCTCTTTTGCAATTATTTTGCTAAGTGACAACGGGGGAGAAATAAGATCTAACATTTTCGTGAATACAGGTTATGAACAATTTCTTTTGATTACTATTTTGAATTGATTCCAAGCTTAGATGTTATATCGGCAAGGTTTGTCAATTATCAAAATGGGGAAGATTGTTGGCCCATTGGTCATGGTCAAACTTGATTTTAATAATTGATCAAACTCTGTCTCGATATAAATGCAAGTCAACTCAGATATTTACCTACGACGTTTTGGATACTGCTCAATAATGGATATCAACAATGTTCAAGACTGAAGTTGTTTGCCATTGAGAATGTACTTCCTATTAAGCAATATAATTTTTTATTTTATTGAGTCTAGGAATACATTGTACACCGAGTCGTACTGACAAATAGGCTATCCTAAAACATTTTTCATAATCATCATATTCTTTACAAATGACCTACGTTTTTGAAAAATATTCTTTTTACAAAAAGCTTCTGAAGGATCTTTCAAAAAGCTAAAATTTATTTTCTCCAAAAATGAACTGGCAGAACCCCAGGAGAACTCGGGTCGAGTTCGGCCAGAGTTCGGCCATTTGGAACGTTAGTGAACGTTGGATTTTTGAACTTGGTCATCCTTCAGTTGCGGTTTGTTACAAAGAGTTCTGTCCGAATTCTGTCCGAATTCTGTCAGAGTTCTGTCTTTGGAAAAACTGTAAATAGAGAAGCATTTTGATCATTTCAAATCACCAATTCACTTTCAATCTCTTCTCTTCCTGAGCTTACATTCTTCCAAAGAGTTCTTAAAAGCTTTCATTTTCAAATCCTAAGCCAGATACAATCCTCTAGTCGATTTGCCAGTGCGGTACTGTCTAGAAGTTTCAGAGCGATTGTAATCAGAGGCTTGATAGAAGATTCAACTCTTCACAATTAAAGTTGGTCGAGTTCTTCGTATCAAAGCTCGCGTCTGTAGAAGTTGCAAGGATTTCGTATGAAAAATTGCGGGATTTTCCAATAGTGGATTCAACTGGAAGCTAGAGTTCTTCCGACTGGACTAGTCCTCACAAGAGGGAAACCAGTATAAATCTCGGTGTTTGCGTTTGCTTTCTGACCACTTTTAATTTTTGTCATTTATTTTTGTGATTATTATTTTATCTGTGATCTAACTGCTAACAAGTTTTTAATTAGCAATATTCCGCTGCCTACTCTATTCACCCCCCCCCCTCTACAGTATTCTGCTTTACGATTTCGTTCCCATAATGCCTTGCCAGTGCGCTGCTGGTTGCAGTGAATCCACAGTCTCCATAATTCAAATAAATGACGACAGTGCGGATCTGCCTTGCCATTGTAAGTCATCGAAAAAGTATTCTGACTATATCCATAAAAATTCCAAAGGAGCATCTAGAAATTCAAATAAGTTTCAAGACGATCAAGATAAGAAAAGTGTAAGTATCTATCCTATAAGTCTCAATTCTTGAAAATAAAATGATCGATTAGGGATGAAATAACTGAAGACAAGAGAAGTACAAACATTCTAATCTCTATTACATGGATATTCAAATGATTGAGGAAAAAACTTTGAATAAAAAAAAACTAACTCGAGATTCATATATGGATAATAGAATCAGAAATTATAAAAATAATTTCTTATGGCAAAATGGGAAATAAATAAGCAATTCAGACTTTAGAGAGGGCAAAGATTATCAAAATTAGGAATTGAATCATAGAAAATTCTAGTTTACCAAGCTAATAGTCTACCCACCTTTAATCATACCATCGTATTAAAATACAATAGTATATCTTTCTATGAAAATTCCTTAAACATCTAATAGGGTTTAGAATTCAATAAATTATTGGCTAAATCACATGGCCTATGTAGCAACCTTAATTATCCAACAGTCAAATTGAATAAATGTCTCCTAGCCCTAGTCGTTCTCCTAAAATCAAATCAATCATATTTGTAAATGAGCACTTCCTAGTTGCAGCTCGTAATAGTTCGACTAACTTAAGTACTATCATGAGTTTGCACAATTTTTGCGAAAACGGACCTGCATGGGCCACCACTAAAAACATATCACGACCCGCTCCCTAATATCCGAATACGAGTCGGACACATCCAGCCTACGTTATGTGACACGGCGTAGTAAGCTGTTCTAAACCTTTAATCATCTTCAAAAATTATATTATATCGAATCAGATTAATCACATCATCTATATCGAGAGAAACTAGAATAGGTCCAAAATGTCATTTAGTTGCATTCCCAAAGCAAAAGTAACTGGAGACAAATCCAACCAAATGAATGTTAACTAATTATTACAAACCAAGTTCAAAAACAAAATGTAAGCTAAGCTACAGGGTATTTTCTGGCAGGGATATCCTCTGGATGTGGGATAGTGTCTCGATTGCAGGTCCATAGTATGAATTGTAAAGCAAATCCTCCTCGATCGATTCACCTGCAACGATCCAATCAGGAATGGAGCAAAGTACAACCCTACAATTTTTGATACTGACACATGGCATGATAAGAATGAACTGATGAAGAAGACATGGTTGGTTTGAAAGAAAAGACAACATGCTTGGTTGAAAAATAAAAACAACATACTTAGGAGATTATATAAAGTAAAGACAACATGTTCATGAGATACTTGTAAAACATGTTCAGGCTAGATAGGTAAAGTGCGCTTTGAAAAAACTAGTAGACACGTGATCGGCTAAAATAGGAGAACATGTAACATGTAAATAAAGACAACTTGGGGGTATGACATTGACTACACGTACACGATGTGCAGTCAAGCTCGAATACATGTACTACACTACGGGCTTTGATCACATATTAACTAGACATTTTCCCCTTCCCAGTGTCGATAATGTGTACAACTTGCAACATGTGATACAATTCTTGTTAAAGAGACTTGTTGCATGAGAAACATGTTATACTTGCAATCTTGGAATTCAAAGACAATATGCAATGAAAAGAAGATACAATTGGTAACAGAAGAATGCAAATTATATAATGTACAGTTTTGTATGTTGTAGTGTACTTGCCTTAATTTACCGAAGAATTAATGTTAAACGTTGATTTGATGTCCAAATTTCTTAAGCTGTAACAAGGTATAATGTTTCTTAGTTTAAAGGTTAAGTGCTATTATGTGTTGTGCTACTTACGGGGTCACGTTGTGCTAGACATGGCACACTAGTCCTAATATTGAACATTAAGACTAACATAATATTTAATACACATCAAAATTAAGTTTTACTAAGTTAAAATCACAAGTCATGGATTACTTATATTTTACAGGAATTTAATACTAATTAAAAATATTTTATTTTAATAAATTACTTATGAAAAGGGGGTCTGACAATGTTCATTTAAATAGGTAGAGGTCTCAAAGTAACATGCTACTATTTTTCATTGGTCAAATTAGGCAAAATAATGAAGGTATTAAGTAAAATTTTTGGACAGAAAATATATTTATAGAATTATTTGAATCAAAAACTATTTTAAAAACAAATATTTATAAATAATTGTTAACAGAAACTAATTTTTAACATATCAAAACTAACCTAAAATTAACATATAAATATGTGAAAATGATCTACAGAAAATCTAGTATATGATTCTGAATTTTATTTAATTTTATAGCACTGTTTAATATTTACTAAAAATTAATATACATTAAATACATTAAATAGTACTTTCAGTTTTTGATTAATATAAATATACATAATAATAATTAATGCTGAAAAATTTATAAATAAATACTACATAAGAAAACACTAATTACCAGTGTTTTACATCACACAAATATAATATATAATTATTAAAATACAAGAAAATACATAAATACATAAATACTACATACAATAATACCATAAATAATATAATATATATTATCCAAAAATAAGCTTAACATATGATTCAAACTCGGGTCTGTCATGACTGGATCCTAGGGCCGGTTTGGTGATCACTGGGCCAAGATTGATTTGGTGTTAGCATAAGGGATCCGCTTAGATTTAAACTATACCAAGGCTAGAGTTTAGTTCTTACCGAGGAAGAAGAAGAAGGTGGTTCGTCAGATATCGGCGAAGCTCGGCTCGTCGGTGCGACTTCGGTGGCTCGGGTCGCTGGGTTTCCAAAGGAAGAAGATGATGCTTAAGTTTTGTCTCAACATTTCTCTTTCTATAGAAAAATGAAGGGAAGTTACGAATGTAAGAGGTTGGAAGTTACGAAATATAAGAGGTTGAGAGTTACAAAATGTAAGAGGTTGTGAGTTACGAATGTAAAAGGTTGGAAGTTACGAAATATAAGAGGTTGGGAATTACTTAATAGGAACAGGTTTATGGGCTTGAGTTTTGGGTTTGGATGTGAAGAGAAAAATGGGTTTGGGCTTGGGTAAAATGAGTGAAAAATAGGGTATTTATAGGCTTTGTCCCAAGCCATAGGCCCAAGAACACATGGATAATTAATCTGGGCTATAACTAGGTTCAACCTTTAACTAACTTTAAATTTTTTTAGAAGTAAATTGGCTAACCGTCTCAATAATCATATGCTACTTAGTCCTAAATTTAGAACCTTTTAAATACTAATTAACCAATCCACCTTTATATACCTAAAGTTCACAGCTCATGGTGACCCAATACTTTATATAAGGCTGAGATAAAGATGAGACAAATAGCTGAACTTGGTCGGCCTAATAAGAATATTAGAATTCTTATAGCTGTTAATAGTAACTAATTCCATTCTCCTAAATAAAAGCTTAGTTGAAAATTATACCCTTAATAAACTTAATCCGGTTGTTCTCATTGCGGGAAGTCCGGGCATGTTGTTACTGAGTGCCGCAGAGCACAGGGATTGTGCTTGGTTTGTGGTTCGCCGGACCACATGATAGGATCTTATCCGTTCAGAAACAGATCATCGTCGACAGTAACTAGTCCATCGATTATGGGACCAGCACCAGAACCAGCTCCAGTTCACCAACCACAGCAGCTTTCGTTCCCAGGTCCATTGCCGTCTCAGGCCCAGGCCTTCCAGCAACAGAGGCCTCAGCAGTTCGCCCTAGCCCAGGCCCAGATCCAGAATCGATAGAGAGGTATCTGTGTCCTATTATCTTGCTTTCCGCCGTTGTTATACGGGACACATGTCATGTTTCATGTATCCTAATTACAACGGTATATCCCGGGCTCGAGCCATGTCATAGATCGTTCGAAAACGGTTATTGGTACCAACCTTTTCGTATGAGGAGAGGCCCGTGTCCATGTTTGACCAAAGAGAGAGACCTCAAGCGCAAGACTATCAGTTTAGTTCGTGTTGCTTGAGTTCATCGCTCTTTGGGTGAGTCAACGTGGAAGCGTGAGGATGATATCCGATCGCGATATCCCGACTTGTTTGACTCGTGAGGTATAATGTCTTCTTATGCCTTATGCCTTCGATTCCTTGCTTGAATGAGTGATTGTCTGCCTAGTTATAGCTTGCATATGATTAATGTAGCTTGTCATTGCTCCTCTAGCCTCTTGATTAAATTCTGAGGACGAAATTCTTTTAAGGTGGGTAGACTTGTAATGCCTGTGGTTCGTATTACGTAATTCTGGAATACGTATACGTATTTATTCTTGTATTGCATGATTTCCTTGCTTAATTTCCTCTCTGGGCTTGGTTTATTCATGGTTTGGGTTGGCTTGGTTCGGTTTGGGATTGCTCTTGGTTCATCATGAACCAAGGGGTAAACCCCCTACCTACCACCACCACTCATATTTATTATCTATTCTTCTTCTCTCTCTTCATTAATCTCTTCTTCTTCTTCCATTTACTCCCTTCACCTACCAGAGAGAGAAGAGAGAGGTCTAGGCAAATGCAACTTGCTTCATAGAGGAACTCTGATTTTATTGCTCCATTCTCTTCTTTACTACATTCTAAAACACTTTAGTACTTGACATTTCTAATTTCCATGGCTAGATTCTTGTAGATCTAAGTTTACTTTATTTTCGGAATTCTTGGGTTTTGATCTATTTAATCTTGTTATTTCTGAGTTTTAATGGTTCCATGTTGTAGAGAATTTTATTCTACCCAATTTTGACCTTTAAAAAGTTGGATTTGGACTTATTTTGACCAAGTTATGGACTTTTGAAGCTTTGGATTCAAACCATGGAGTTCTTGCTGATTTGGAGAAGACAGTGAGCAGTGCGCGACCTTTTTAGCTTGCGTCACTGAGCTGCGCGTGCTCTTTAGTGCAGCGCAGTCTGACTCATACGCTTCCTTGATGAGGAGTCGTATGGACCTCATACGCTTCCTTGATGAGGAGTCGTATGGGCCTCATACGCTGCCTTGATAAGGAGTCGTATGGAGTACATACGCTGCCTTGATGAGGAGTCGTATGGACCTCATACGCTGCCTTGATGAGGAGTCGTATGGACCTCATACGCTGCCTTGAAGAGGAGTCGTATGGAGTACATACGCTGCCTTTTGGAGACGTATGACTTGCATACGCTGACCTGAGCGTAGCCTGACCTGAGCGTAGCCTGACCTGAGCGTAGCCTGACTTGAGCGTAGCCTGACCTGAGCGTACCCTGACTTGAGCGTAGCCTGACTTGAGCGCAACCTGATATTTAGGCACAACTGGACCTGACCCTACTTACCCTGGCACAACTTGGCTAATGCCACTTGTTGGCCATAGTACCCCTTGCTCCCCCCTTGGGCGTATTATGTCCCCATATTCCCCTTTTTATGATTTTTTTTGCACCCATTTTATATCCTTACGCCTTTTGTCATGAACTTGATAATCCCGAATTTATTTATTATGTTTGGAATGATAATTGAACAATGCATGATAGTGGCCCGCCGTGGTGCACTCCTGACTTGATAACTTGACCTGCTACACATGACATGACAGTGACCCGTGGTGGTGCACTCTTGACAAGTACCCTGACAATGCATAATAGTGGCCCGTCGTGGCGCACTCTTGACAAATTAATTCATTAGCCTGGACACCGTAGTTGTTTGCATGGATTGTGCTTGTATAAACTACGAGTCCTGTGTGTCTTGCATCATGTCTAGGACATGATCCCTGAGTACCACGGTCAGGGATTCATACTGAATCTGGCTAGGTTAATGACTAGATTGATCAAATAGTTCATGGAGAATTTCCCAGTTACCTGTTGCCCCTTTGGTCCCGGCCTTATATATATACATGGGATTTGTTGCTATCCGTCGAGATGAGCGCACTTCCAGCCCGCCGTCGAGTGTGGTACCTTAGGACACATGTATCTTACTACAGTGTGTCTGCTATATCCAGCTATCTTTTTCTTTTCTTGCTGGGATCACTCAGGTAGTAACAAACAGGTATCCGGACTTGGAATTCTCATTGCATTTGCTAGTAACTAGGCCTGTGATAACCCTAGTTAGTTAAAGTATCAAGCCGTACTTATTGCTTGGCCGTGCTTGTTGGATGGGGTTCAATCTGTCTAGTCTTGTCTTGATCCTGTACAAGATTGTACATGTCTCGATTTCTTATATTTACCTTGCCGATAAATGGTAGGAGAAGCCAAGTTCCATTCAGACGAAGGGTTACAACCCCGGTCCTTGTTTGGTTTACGGGTTGTAACCTGGTTATCTGAATAGTCCTATGGTTATCTCATCGTATATCATACTGTCATGCTTTATCATATGTTCTGTCTTTTATTGATTATGTACAAGATTGTTTTTTATATTCACCTGTCATGCTTTTTTCTTAAATTACTGTCTCATATTAAGTAATTATATTCTTGTGCTAATTTGCTGGTTTTAGTTCTTAAGTGAAGCCTCCTTTGTGGCACTTGCTCTTTCTAGGGTCTGACCCAGCCGGTTTTGTATGGCCAGATACCGGAGCAGCAGCAAAGGATCTACCTGCCTTCCAGCCACATGGTGACCACTAGAGGGAATCCTGGCAACGAGTGGGTTATTTTTGGCTCTCCCACTCTATTGTACATTATTCTTTTGAGGCGTTTAGCCGCCGAACAAGTGTTAGCTCATATATATTTTGCTTACTGTCTGTCTACGGACTGTAACATGATTGGCAACTCGAGGTTGATCATGTATAACTTAACTCTTGCTAGTCCTTACAGTTTGTATGACTAGCTTCATGATCATCTAGATATGTAATGTTTGGGACGCCTTACAATTGTATATTTGGTGGTCTGATATCTTGTAACTATTACTAGTTGGTTGAGATTGAGACAATAGGCTATTTTATGACCTTAAGAGACTGATGGATTGTAATGAAACCCTCACATATCAAGAAAGCCGTGACCGTATAGCGGTGTGGATTCCATTCCGTTATACGTAGCTGGCTATGTCTGTCCCCGCTCTCCAGTATTCTGGTTCTGGGGCGTGACATGGTTTAAGTGGTAGCCCACGCCAGGTCTTGTCATTCAAGAAATGTGAAGGTTTACCGAATAGATGTCTCAATCTGTACTCGCCTTTGATCTCCACTCGTACCTTCTTATCTCCTTGGATTCCTGACTTGATAATATGCTTGCATCATTGTTCTATCCTGGTCCTTTCTTAATATTCCCGATGTCATTTCTTCAGTGGCATCATTCCTGTTGATCAGCCAGAAGAAGTTCGGCCGGCAGACCAGCAACAGTAAGAAGATCAAGATCAGTCCTCAGCAGCCGCCTCCCGAGCCATACCTTCTGGAGAACCAGTGCCCCCAGTCCAGCCAGTTCAGCCAACAGGGCCAGAGGATGGGGTCTTGATAGGGCTCATCCGTGAGTTGCTTGCGTCTCAAGATCGTCGAGGTGATGCCTTGCAGCAAGCAGTACAAGATGCTATGAGCGAAAGTGGTCCTCGAGGGAATAGTGCGGTCAACAATTTCAAGCGCTTGAACCCTCCCTTCTTCGACGGCAGCGAGGATGCTATTGCTGCAGATGCCTGGCTACAGGACATTGAAGTTATCTTGGAGGCAACCAGGACCCCTGAAGCAGAGAAGGTGGCTGTGGTGCGCCTGCAGTTACTAGATCTAGCCCGCAGCTGGTGGGCTATGCAAGCAGCGAGTTTGGGTACGCCTGTCATGTGGGCGGTATTCAGTGATATGTTTCAGACCAAGTACTTCGACGCAGTGGCTAGATATGACCTGCAGACCAGGTTTAGTAATCTCAGGCAGGTGAACAGGACGATCGACGGATATGCGACCGAGTTTTCAAGGTTGAGTCGGTTTGCTCCCACCTTGGTGGCAACCGAGCTAGACAGAGCACAGCGATTTCAGCAAGGACTCCACTTGGAGATCATATTGGCAGTAGAGCAGTTCGAGCACAGAACTTTTGATGCCGTCTTGCGAGCAGCGAGGAGGCATGAGTACACTTCCCGAAGGATAGCGGACCGGACCGGAGGTCGGAAGCGGTCTCACGACCAGATGAACCAATCCTCAGCACCGGCCCCAGCAGCTAGGGCCCTGACCATTGGAGCTACAAGGACAGATTCGGTTACCTCCTTACAGCATTCTGCCTCGACCTATCCCCAGCAGCAGAAGCAGAAGCGGCCTTTCGCAACCGGTTGTTCTCATTGCGGGAAGCCCGGGCATGTTGTTACTGAGTGTCGCAGAGCACAGGGATTGTGCTTGGTTTGTGGTTCGCCGGACCACATGATAGGATCTTGTCCGTTCAGAAACAAATCATCGTCGACAGTAACTAGTCCCTCGGTTATGGGACCAGCACCAGAACCAGCTCCAGTTCACCAACCACAGCAGCTTCCGTTCCCAGGTCCATTGCCATCTCCGGCCCAGGCCTTCCAGCAACAGAGGTCTCAGCAGTTCGCCCTAGCCCAGGCCCAGATCCAGAATCGGCAGAGAGGTATCTGTGTCCTACTGTCTTGCTTTCCACCGTTGTTATACGGGACACATGTCATGTTTCGTGTATCCTAATTACAACGGTATATCCTGGGCCCGAGCCATGTCATAGATCGTTCGAAAACGGTTATTGGTACCAACCTTTTCGTATGAGGAGAGGCCCGTGTCCATGTTTGACCAAAGAGAGAGACCTCAAGCGCAAGACTATCAGTTTAGTTCGTGTTGCTTGAGTTCATCGCTCTTTGGGTGAGTCAACGTAGGAGCGTGAGGATGATATCCGATCGCGATATCCCGACTTGTTTGACTCGTGAGGTATAATATCTTCTTATGCCTCATGCCTTCGATTCCTTGCTTGAATGAGTGATTGTCTGCCTAGTTATAGCTTGTATGTGATTAATGTAGCTTGTCATTACTCCTCTAGCCTCTTGATTAAATTCCGAGGACGGAATTCTTTTAAGGTGGGTAGAGTTGTAATGCCTGTGGTTCGTATTACGTAATTCTGGAATACGTGTACGTATTTATTCTTGTATTGCATGATTTTCTTGCTTAATTTCCTCCCTGGGTTTGGTTTATTCATGGTTTGGGTTAGCGTGGTTCGGTTTGGGATTGCTCTTGGTTCATCATGAACCAAGGGGTGAACCCCCTACCTACCACCACCACTCATATTTATTACCTATTCTTCTTCTCTCTCTTCATTAATCTCTTCTTCTTCTTTCATTTACTCCCTTCACCTACCAGAGAGAGAAGAGAGAGGTCTAGGCAAGTGCAACTTGCTTCGTGGAGGAACTCTGATTTTATTGCTCCATTCTCTTCTTTACTACATTCTAAAACACTTTAGTACTTGACATTTCTAATTTCCATGGCTAGATTCTTGTAGATCTAAGTTTACTTTATTTTCAGAATTCTTGGATTTTGATCTATTTAATCTTGTTATTTCCGAGTTTTGATGGTTCCATGTTGTAAAGAATTTTATTCTACCCAATTTTGACCTTTGAAAAGTTGGATTTGGACTTATTTTGACCAAGTTATGGACTTTTGAAGCTTTGGGTTCAAACCATGGAGTTCTTGCTGATTTGGAGAAGACAGTGAGCAGTGCGCGAGCTTTTTAGCTTGCGTCACTGAGCTGCGCGCGCTCTTTAGCGCAGCGCAGTCTGACTCATACGCTTCCTTGATGAGGAGTCGTATGGACCTCATACGCTTCCTTGATGAGGAGTCGTATGGACCTCATACGCTTCCTTGATGAGGAGTCGTATGGGCCTCATACGCTGCCTTGATAAGGAGTCGTATGGAGTACATACGCTGCCTTGATGAGGATCGTATGGACCTCATACGCTGGCTTGATGAGGAGTCGTATGGACCTCATACGCTGCCTTGAAGAGGAGTCGTATGGAGTACATACGCTGCCTTTTGGAGACGTATGTCTTGCATACGCTGACCTGAGCGTAGCCTGACCTGAGCGTAGCCTGACTTGAGCGTAGCCTGACCTGTGCGTACCCTGACTTGAGCGTACCCTGACTTGAGCGTAGCCTGACTTGAGCGCAACCTGATGTTTAGGCACAACTGGACCTGACCCTACTTACCCTGGCGCAACTTGGCTAATGCCACTTGTTGGCCATAGTACCCCTTGCTCCCCCCTTGGGCGTATTATGTCCCCATATTCCCCTTTTTATGATTTTTTTTGCACCCATTTTATATCCTTACGCCTTTTGTCATGAACTTGATAATCCCGAATTTATTTATTATGTTTGGAATGATAATTGAACAATGCATGATAGTGGCCCGCCGTGGTGCACTCCTGACTTGATAACTTGACCTGCTACACATGACATGACAGTGACCCGTGGTGGTGCACTCTTGACAAGTACCCTGACAATGCATAATAGTGGCCCGTCGTGGCGCACTCTTGACAAATTAATTCATTAGCCTGGACACCGTGGTTGTTTGCATGGATTGTGCTTGTATAAACTACGAGTCCTGTGTGTCTTGCATCATGTCTAGGGCATGATCCCTGAGTACCACGGTCAGGGATTCATACTGAATCTGGCTAGGTTAATGACTAGATTGATCAAATAGTTCATGGAGAATTTTCCAGTTACCTGTTGCCCCTTTGGTCCCGGCCTTATATATATATATACATGGGATTTGTTGCTATCCGTCGAGATGAGCGCACTTCCAGCCCGCCGTCGAGTGTGGTACCTTAGGACACATGTATCTTACTACAGTGTGTCTGCTATATCCAGCTATCTTTTCCTTTTCTTGCTGGGATCACTCAGGTAGTAACAAACAGGTAATCGGACTTGGAATTCTCATTGCATTTGCTAGTAACTAGGCCTGTGATAACCCTAGTTAGTTAAAGTATCAAGCCGTACTTATTACTTGGCCGTGCTTGTTGGATGGGGTTCAATCTGTCTAGTCTTGTCTTGATCCTATACAAGATTGTACATGTCTCGATTTCTTATATTTACCTTGCCGATAAATGGTGGGAGAAGCCAAGTTCCGTTCAGACGAAGGGTTACAACCCCGGTCCTTGTTTGGTTTACGGGTTGTAACCTGGTTATCTGAATAGTCCCATGGTTATCTCATCGTATATCATACTGTCATGCTTTATCATATGTTCTGTCTTTTATTGATTATGTACAAGATTGTCTTTTATATTCACCTGTCATGCTTTTTTCTTAAATTACTGTCTAATATTAAGTAATTATATTCTTGTGCTAATTTGCTGGTTTTAGTTCTTAAGTGAAGCCTCCTTTGTGGCACTTGCTCTTTCTGGGGTCTGACCCAGCTGGTTTTGTATGGCCAGATACCGGAGCAGCAGCAAAGGATCTACCTGCCTTCCAGCCACATGGTGACCACTAGAGGGAATCCTGGCAACGAGTGGGTTATTTTTGGCTCTCCCACTCTATTGTACATTATTCTTTTGAGGCGTTTAGCCGCCGAGCAAGTGTTAGCTCGTGTATATTTTACTTACTGTCTGCCTACGGGCTGTAACATGATTGGCAACTCGAGGTTGATCATGTATAACTTAACTCTTGCTAGTCCTTACAGTTTGTATGACTAGCTTCATGATCATCTAGATATGTAATGTTTGAGACGCCTTACAATTGTATATTTGGTGGTCTGATATCTTGTAACTATTACTAGTTGGTTGAGATTGAGACAATAGGCTATTTTATGACCTTAAGAGACTGATGGATTGTAGTGAAACCCTCACATATCTAGACAGCCGTGACCGTATATCGGTGTGGATTCCATTCCGTTATACGTAGCTGGCTATGTCTGCCCCCGCTCTCCAGTATTCTGGTTCTGGGGCGTGACAAGGCCCAATATAGGCACTTATGGGCCCAATCCTATATTAATGAAAAACACTTCTCCAAAGCCCAAAACATTTAAATGAGAATCTATAAGCCAAATAATATTTGGCCAAAAGATTTTATTAATCCAACATATAGGCTTAAAACCAAAAATTACAAAGCTAAGTTAATTAAATTACTACTAATGGCCTAAACCCAGTCCAACATTCAGGTGTTAGGGCCCAAACCAATACCAAATTCTGAATCAGGCCCAAGCCTGAATAATTTTAGCTGAGACTATAGGTGCAGTGCCAGGCTCTAATCAAACTCAAACCAGAGCCCACACAGTTGAGCCCAGATTTATACAATTTTCTATACTCCAAAAAAATACACAGCCCAAATCTCATCTCATACCAAAATAACACAACAGACTATTTAATCCAAATCCAATGGAAGCTCGACTTCATTTCCATGCCACAGCAAAATGAAGAAGGGGAAAAAAATGGGAGATCGGGTTTACAGTGGGGGTCGTGCGCGTGGGTGGCGGAGCGCACCGTTGGGGTCGGCGTCGGACAATGCGGCGCTGGAAGCAGTACGGTCCGGTGCTGGGTCGTTGGACGGAGCGCCGAGCCAGACGGAGGGCGCTGGGTCGGCTCGGGGAGGAAGACCCGGTCGGCGTTGTGCCCTAGTTGGAGGCGACAACGGAGTCTCCACGGCTGGAAGGGGTCGCCAGCTAGGAGGGAGACTCGAGCGGTCGGACTTGAGCATCGGATTCGACGAGACGGCGAAAAAGTGAGGGATTCTCACTCACTCACTCACTCACTCTCTCTGTGTTTGTGTGGTGGTAGCGGGCTTGGCCATGGGTGGCCGGGTCAATGACGGGGGTGATGTTGACGGTGGTGACGGTGTTTGCTGTGTGGTTTGTTGGTGCTTTATTTACATGGAGAGAGCTTGCTCTCAACATGCCTTGTAAAATTTTAGTCCCACATTGGAAAAGCACCATGAGTTATCTCAACATATATACTTGGGTGTGTTGTTGAGAGATGCACATGGGGTGGTGACCCTAAGGAGGGAACCATGTGGGTGATTTTACTAGGAGGTAAGAATAAGGCTCCAAGGATTAAGCATTAATGCTTTTGTCATTCTCTTGGATTAATTCCACTTGGAGCTAAGCCCCAAAGGGGCTTAGCGACTCGGACTCGGACTCGGACTCGGACTCGGGCTCGGGCTCGGGCTCATGGGTTCATGAGGCGTAATGTGGCGTTTTGTTGGCGCACTTTGCACTTAGCACGTCAGCAGTCATGCGGTCTTTATGCGGCTCATATGCGGCCATGCGGTCTTATGCGGCATGCGGCTCATATGCGGCCTCATGCGGCCATGCGGTTCATGCGGCCATGCGGCTCATGCGGTCCATGCGGTCCATGCGGCTCATGCGGCTCATGCGGTCCATGCGGTCCATGCGGCTCATGCAGTTCATGCGGTCCATACGGTCCATACGGCACATACGGTCCATGCGGCCAGGCTGCTGCTGCTGCTGCCGCATGGAGGGCTACGCTGACTGTGCAGATTTCAAATCGGTTATGGAAAGGGTGAATCAATGCGATTAATTCAGATCCTATCTTTGTGGGATTTGAATTAATTTCGTTACTATATTTGTGGGATTTGAATTAATTCAGTTCCTATCTTTGTGGGATTAGAATTAATTCGTTGCTATCTTTTTGTGATTTGGTTCAATCTTTCCATAACTGAAGAGGCGGCTAGGGTTTCCACCCTCTCTCTATATATACTCTCTTCTGGCCTCCTTTGTGACTACTATGAAAATACAAGTCAGAAAAGGAGAAAGAGAGAGAGAGCTGCTGCCGCCATTGCAAGTCCATCCGAGGAGTCTGAACAGAGGTGACATCGAGCGTTCCACATGTTATTCAACTTGCTAGTTCCTGGAAGCAGATCGTGTGGGGCGAATCTTGCTTTGAGCAACGGTGTTTTGACACCCCAGCATTGTTCTTCTTCTCATCTCTCTCTAGTTTTATTGTAACTCGTTCTGTCCCATTTGCAACACGCTTGCAAGGAAGAACGAGAGATCTTCTCTTCTCTTTTTCCCTCCTTCAGATTGTAATTTGGCTATTTGATTTTTTATACCATCGTAGATCTTGAGTTTGCTCTCTGCAAAGTTTTGTGGGACATCTCAGATCTCGATTGCATCTGTTTTTCCATCTTTGATCAAGCCCCGGGAATAACAATCTCAAAGCAAGATCCGTATAGATGGAAAACATTAATGCTTCGCTCCTCCAATCGAACTTCTGCAAGTTGGAAAAGTTCGATGGAGAGCATTATCAAGTCTGGAAGAGAAAGGTTTACCCAACTCTTCAACTGAAAGACGTAGATCATGTTCTGTTGGAGGAAGAACCCTATGTTCCAGACACTGGATCTACTGCCGCAATCAATACGGCTACCAAACTCCAGGCCAAATGGAGAAGGGAAAATAGCATCTACAGGCTTCTCATCCTGAATGCTATGGAGGACTCCCTGGCAGAATCCTACTCAAAGAAGGAACTTGCCAGAGACATATGGGAGTCTGTGGAAATCTGTATGAAGAAGATAAGAACAGGAGCAAAATGTTTGTGGTTGAAAAATATCACAAATTGCTCTTTGAGGACGAAAAGTCCATGCTGCCACAGGTGAAGGAATTTCTGAAGCTGCGTCAGAAACTGGAAGACGAAGAGATGCCCCTTCCCGACAAGTTTGTCGTCGGAGGGATCGTCTCAAAACTTCCTGCAGGATGGAGTACCTTCTATGCAAGGATGCACAGAAAGAAGCTAGACATTAGCTTGGGAGATCTACTTCAAGAGATCCATGTTGAGGACGAGATGTGTTCTCAACAGAAGGTGGACACTCTGTCCAAACAGTTGGCTAAAGCTAATCTTGTGCAGACGAGAGATTCCAAGGGGAAGCAGGCGGCTTCTCATCCCAAAAAGAAGGACTTCGCTAATCTAGAAGTGAAGGGTCCTTCTTTCAAGCAACAGAAGACTAAGTCCCACGTGACTTGTTATAATTGTGGCAAGAAAGGCCACTACAAGAGTGAATGCAGATCTAAGCCTAAACAATCAGAGAAAGGTGAGCCTAATAAGGTTTTATTGGTTTCTAACGTTGTTGCTATGATCGGACAGGTCACAACTGTGGGGGTTGACTCTGACTGGTGGATAGACACTGGTGCGACTTGTCATGTCTGTTCAGGCAAGGAATGGTTCGTCATGTACCAGCCGATATCTGAGAAGGTTGTCATGGCGAACCAGGCCCAAGCTGAAGTTCTGGGGATCGGGACCGTGGAACTGAAACTCACTTCTGGGAACACTCTGACGCTTCAAGGTGTGAAGCATGTTCCGACGATTGCCAAGAACCTGATCTCTGGGAGCCTGCTCTGCAACGCAGGCTTGAGGATGGACATCAACGCTGGTCAGATGGTTATGTCCAAGAAAGGAACATACTTCGGGAAGGCTTATCAAACCGAAGGAATGTTTAAAATTCAGCTTGTCAACCAGTTTGATGACATTAATGCAGTTGCATTTTCTGATTATTCTCTTGAGTTGTGGCATAATAGACTAGGACATGTTAATAGTAAAAGAATCAACAAAATGTCTAGTCTAGGACTTATCTCCAAATGTGGGGGTAAGGTGGAGAAGTGTGAAGTGTGTGCTCAGACGAAGATCACAAGGAAACCCTTTCATCGGGTCAATCGAAGCACAGATCTTCTGGAGTTGGTGCACTCCGATATCTGTGACTTCAAATATTTCTCCACGAAGGCCGGGATGAAGTATTTCATAACCTTCATCGACGACTTCTCAAAATACGCGTTCGTCTACTTACTCAAGTCCAAAGACGAAGCTTTCGATAAGTTCAGAGAGTTCAGGACCGAGGCTGAACGGCAGACTGGACAACAACTCAAGAGGTTGAGAAGTGATCGAGGTGGGGAGTACAGGTCTCATGAATTCGCATCGTTCTGCAAAGAATATGGAATCATATGCGAGACTACTGCTCCATATTCTCCTCAATCCAACGGAGTAGCAGAGAGGAAGAACCGAACATTAACAGAAATGATGATTTCTATGCTGCTCACTGCAGGTCTTCCAAAATGCTACTGGGGAGAAGCTGCATTAACGGCCACTTTCATTCTGAATAGAGTGCCATATGCAACTTCGGACGTAACTCCTCATGAACTCTGGTTCAAAGTCAGACCAAACTTGAATGTCATTCGAGTGTGGGGGTGTCTGGCGTATGTGAAGCTTCCAGATCTGAAGATTCAGAAGCTGGGGACAAGGACTATGAAGGCGATCTTCTTGGGGTATGTCGAGAAGAGTGATGCTCGGAAATTTCTTGATATTGAATCAAATCATATCATCGAATCTCGCGATGCTGAATTCTTTGAAGAAAAGTTTGCAAAAGATAAAAACATTGTTCTTTCGGACATTCCGGAAAATGATGTAGGTGCGAATGAGACTGAAATCTCACATGAGCCAGTAGTCTAAGAAGAAGCTGTTATTGATGAAACAACTCTTGCACCAGAACTCGCCGAGCCGTCAGCTAAGCGAGCGAGGAGACCAAAAGATTTCGGAGATGACTTTGTCACCTATCATGTGGAAGCAGATCCGCTTACCTATGATGAGGCGATGAAGACCAGAGATGCTATCTTCTGGAAGGAGGCAGTGAATGACGAGTTTGACTCTATCACCTCCAATAACACATGGGTGTTGGTAGATCTACCTGAAGGAGAAAAGCCTATTGGATGTAAATGGATCTTCAAGAAGAAGATGAAGGCAGATGGAACTATTGACAAGTTCAAGGCCATGCTGGTCGCCAAGGGATTTTCTCAGAAACAGGGGATAGACTACTTCGACACGTACGCTCCAGTAGCTCGGATGACCACCATCAGGATGTTAATCGCTCTAGCAGCTATACATAAGTTGGTGATACATCAGATGGATGTAAAGACAGTATTCCTGAATGGGGAGCTGACCGAAGAGATTTACATGCAACAGCCAGATGGATTTGTCGTCAAAGGTCTTGAAGACAAAGTCTGCAAGTTGGTAAAATCATTATATGGTTTGAAGCAAGCTCCCAAGATGTGGCATGAGAAGTTTGACAAAGTTATTAGGTCAAACGGCTACAGAGTCAGCGAGACGGACAAATGTGTTTACACAAAGTTCGCTGATGGAAGAGGAGTCATCGTTTGTCTGTACGTGGACGACATGCTAATCCTAGGTACGGATATAGGCAGTGTCACAGAGACAAAGAAGTTCCTCTCAACCAAGTTCAGTATGAAGGACTTGGAGGATGCAGATGTCATCTTGGGCATAAAGATCATCGGGACAGACACTGGAGTAGCGCTGTCACAATCTCACTATATTGAGAAGATGCTCACACGCTATGGGTATAAGGATCTTCCAGGGATCGATACGCCATACAGGTGTGATCAGAAGCTGAAACCAAACTCGAGGGAAAGCGTCAGGCAGCTGGAGTATTCTAGCGTTATCGGAAGTTTGATGTACGCAACTACTGCCACAAGGCCTGACATAGCTTTCGCCGTGGGAATGCTGAGTCGGTTCACAAGCAACCCAGGGGTTGAGCACTGGAAAGCTGTGAAGCGAGTAATGAGATATCTCAAGAAGACTCAGACATATGCACTGCACTACAATGGATATCCGACAGTAGTGGAAGGCTTCAGTGATGCTAGCTGGTGTTCAGAAGTGGAAAGCGAGAGATCCACAGGTGGATATGTCTTTTCCTTGGGTGGAGCTGCTATATCGTGGAAGTCGAAGAAGCAGACAATACTCTCTCGTTCCTCCATGGAATCTGAATTCTATGCACTTGAAACTGTAGCAGATGAAGCAGAATGGCTTCGGGAGCTCATGTATGATCTTCCAGTGGTTGGGGCTCAGATATCGGCGATACCGATATACTGTGACAACCAGGCGACTGCGGCGGTGGCATCAAATGACCTCTTCAACGGAAAGAAGAGGACTGTGCGGTTGAAGCACAGGGCAGTACACGATCTTATCAAAAGAGGTGTAATTACAGTGGTTGATGTTCGGAGTCAGGAGAACCTGGCAGATCCGTTCACAAAGGGCCTCAAGCGCCAGCTGGTCGATGACACAGCTTGTAAAATAGGCTTGAAGGCATTCTGATAGTGTGTCTTTGTAATCCTACCATAAAGTTTTATGTTATTAGTTGAAAGAGAAATCTACTAGGCATCTAACTTTGGGTTCAAAGGAGGATCACTGACTGAAAAACTATCAGGTAACGGTGGGTACTTGTTCTATGGAACATGGAAGGGATACGGACCCATAACCACTGTTGTCTACTATGTATTTTTCTGCGGAAAAACAGATCCTGTGGAAGGTTGGCTTAAACGCTTTAATGAGTTCTCAGGCAGAGTGAATGTCTGGTGTGCTTTACAGGAAGCACGGTAGAGCAGCACTACAAGGAGTGAAACTCCATGCTACAGTGGGATGACTCCACCATGAGGTTCCCAGGTAGGGGTAATGCCTCGGCTTTGCAAGCCAAGTCATAGCGGCGTAGCACCGCAAATAGGCAGGTAGCCTAATGCTGTATGACATAATTAAAGAGTTGTAGACAGCACTACAAAGGGGAGGATGGCCCCATGTTACAGTGGCACGACACCACGATGAGGTACCCAGGTAGGGATAAAGCCTCGGCATTGCAAGCCATGTCGTTGCGACGTAACACCGTAAGGAAGCCTTAGGCTTCATGCTGGGTAGTTTGGCACTACAAAGAGGCTTGTGACCTCATGCTACAGTAGTATGACACTACGATGAGGTTCCCAGATAGGGGTAATGCCTCAGCTTTAGGCCATGTCATAGCGGCGTAGCACCGCAAGGAAGCGCAAGGCTTCATGCCATATCTCTTTATTAAAGAACTCACCTATAGTGTGTGAATAGAGATATCAGGCCGTCTCTTGAGGGTAAACTTGTAGACGCCCAAAAATTATACACTGAAACCAGGCTGGCACAGGGCCTTTAATGTGCAGCCAGAAGCACACGTAACTACACTTTGTGAGTGGAAAGAATTACAATTGTGGTGCAGAATTCAAGGCGTAGTCCATTCTTATATCACATTGTTATTTAACCCATGCGGGAAGATTCAAGTCGTCAGCAACATCTATCCTAATACAAAATGGACAGTTACTGTGGGGAACGCTCAACCCTGGACACATATATCTGTTGTGATATGTGGGGGATTGTTGGTGCTTTATTTACATAGAGAGAGCTTGCTCTCAACATGCCTTGTAAAATTTTAGTCCCACATTGGAAAAGCACCATGAGTTATCTCAACATATATACTTGGGTGTGTTGTTGAGAGATGCACATGGGGTGGTGACCCTAAGGAGGGAACCATGTGGGTGATTTTACTAGGAGGTAAGAATAAGGCTCCAAGGATTAAGCATTAATGCTTTTGTCATTCTCTTGGATTAATTCCACTTGGAGCTAAGCCCCAAAGGGGCTTAGCGACTAGGACTCGGACTCGGACTCGGACTCGGACTCGGACTCGGACTCGGACTCGGACTCGGGCTCGGGCTCGGGCTCATGGGCTCATGAGACGTAATGTGGCATTTTGTTGGCGCACTTTGCACTTAGCACGTCAGCAGTCATGCGGTCTTTATGCGGCTCATATGCGGCCATGCGGTCTTATGCGGCATGCGGCTCATATGCGGCCTCATGCGGCCATGCGGTTCATGCGGCCATGCGGCTCATGCGGTCCATACGGTCCATGCGGTCCATGCGGCTCATGCGGTCCATGCGGTCCATGCGGTCCATGCAGTCCATGCGGCCCATGCGGTCCATGCGGCTCATGTGGTTCATGCGGTCCATGCGGCTCATGCGGCACATGCGGTCCATGCGGCCCAAGCGGTCCATGCGGCCAGGCTGCTGCTGCTGCTGCCGCATGGAGGGCTACGCTGACTGTGCAGATTTTAAATCGGTTATGGAAAGGGTGAATCAATGCGATTAATTCAGATCCTATCTTTGTGGGATTTGAATTAATTTCGTTACTATATTTGTGGGATTTGAATTAATTCAGTTCCTATCTTTGTGGGATTAGAATTAATTCGTTGCTATCTTTTTGTGATTTGATTCAATCTTTCCATAACTGAAGAGGCGGCTAGGGTTTCCACCCTCTCTCTATATATACTCTCTTCTGGCCTCCTTTGTGACTACTACGAAAATACAAGTCAGAAAAGGAGAAAGAGAGAGAGAGCTGCTGCCGCCATTGCAAGTCCATCCGAGGAGTCAGAACAGAGGTGACATCGAGCGTTCCACAAGTTATTCAACTTACTGGTTCCTGGAAGCAGATCGTGTGGGGCGAATCTTGCTTTGAGCAACGGTGTTTTGACACCCCAGCATTGTTCTTCTTCTCATCTCTCTCTAGTTTTATTGTAACTCGTTCTGTCCCATTTGCAACACGCTTGCAAGGAAGAACGAGAGATCTTCTCTTCTCTTTTTCCCTCCTTCAGATTGTAATTTGGCTATTTGATTTTTTATACCATCGTAGATCTTAAGTTTGCTCTCTGCAAAGTTTTGTGGGACGTCTCAGATCTCGATTGCATCTGTTTTTCCATCTTTGATCAAGCCCCGGGAATAACATGGTTGTCGACTGGTTTTGGGCGGTGGATTGATGACGATGGTGGTGCTCAGAAGTGGTGGTGGAGCTGGGAGTTGGCGCCGGTGATGGCGCCGGTTGTCGGGGGGAACCTGGTGGTTGCAATGGTGGAGATGACGGTGGTTGTCGGCCAGGTCAGGATGGTGGCGGTGGCGACTCCACTGGTGGCAGACGTGATGTTGTGGTCGACGGGATGGTATGGTGGCGGCGCTGATTGATGGGAGTCGGTGGTGTTGGTCGAGGCGGTTGTGCCGAGGGGGTGATTTGGGACGGCCGTGATGATGATGAGTGGTGGTGGTGGCGTGCTAGGCCGATTGGCCGGGTGGTGGCTGCTCTGCGGTGGTTGTCCGGCCATTGGCCGTGGTCGGGCTGTTATGAAGGGAGCACAGGGAAATAGCCAGGGATGAGGAGTTTTGGCGGTTAGCGGCTCAAAGTAGGAATATAGGTTTAGGAAAATTTGTTAGGTATAGATTGGGAAGAGTGTCCTTATATAGAGGGGGAAGGAGAAAATCCTAAAAATGTATGTGTAATAGAATTAGGACAATTAGAGGAACAACTAACACACTAACTCTAG
This sequence comes from Iris pallida, assembly GCA_029216955.1. NCBI lineage: Eukaryota > Viridiplantae > Streptophyta > Magnoliopsida > Asparagales > Iridaceae > Iris > Iris pallida. The sequence continues at coordinate 4,725,582 of JANAVB010030420.1, read as the reverse complement.
CTACTAACTGCTAACATACTGTTATTTACTAATTTAATTAGTTATTTTGTACCAATTAATTATTAGCTAATAATTTAGATATTTATCAACTAGTTAATCTATTAGCTAATTACAATTTAGCTATCAATGTAAATCCCTACGTAATTTCAAGAAGCTAGTCCACGATCCAAGTCCAACTTGGTAGGCTAGAAGACCGAGATGGTCTTAGCCCGATATGAGAGAATCGAATAACCAACTGATTTATCAAAACCTTTAAACCAAATAATTATTATAAAAATGTTTTTTTTATTTACAAATAATAGTTTTACAAATATTTTCTCTAGATAAATATAAGTATTTATAACTTATAGATTTTTCCTGAAGTGGGCAGATAATTCAATTAAGTAACATCTCACATAAAATAGTTTTCACAAAACCAAAGACCAACAAGGACCGATAGCAATTACAATCGAAAATATATCGTATTCACGATATTCAAAATTTCAGAAAATCTAAAGATTTGATTAGCACAAAATTTTTAAAAAAAAATCTAGAAATCGGTTAACGGAGGTTACACATATTTTATGTATCTTGTTAGTCCCTTGAGGACCTGGTGATCTCTCTAAGTTTAGTCGAGGTTGATCCAGGTGCAGACGAGCAGGTCTAAGCCAGCACCAGACCACGGTACCATTGCATCTGAGGATGTCGTTGATAATTAGCGTAGTTGGACTCAGTTATTTTATTTCATGTCCCTACTTTATCTTTCATCTACTGGTAATGGATTTGTATCCACCGGAAGTGACTTGAATTATTAATAACATGAAACTTTATTTTATATTATTCTCTATTATTCAGAAACTTATTTGTTACTTATTGGAGTTGGTTGTATCTTTTTTACTTCTATGGATGGGACATAGACTGCCATGTTAGTTCTAGCTTTCTGTGACCTGTATATACTAGACAGTGTTCTACCGTCGACACTGCGACGTTGGCTGGCTTGCGTACGCACTCGCATCCCAAAAAAGGGTGCGGATCGTAACAAGTTTTTTTGGTGGCCCATGCAGGTCTACGTTAATCATTTCGGTTATATTACTGTACCGGCGTGAGCTTGCAAATAGGATTAGACTATTAGGATCTCATCCACATGTCTTGACACATTATTGATCTCTATCCTTGATTTTTATTGAATCCTTGACTTACATTCTGCTTAAAATTTTTCAGCGGCTAAATGTTTCCTTTTTGTAATAATTAAATGGACTCCCAAGACAGGAACACCGCTTCCCTGAACACCCCATCAACTGTAGGTGGATCTTCCACGAACGGGACTCCAACGACACATGGAGGCCAGTTTACTTATCTGGGCGAGACGTCACAGCCGCAGACCTCGAAAGTACGCCGAGACGACATTCCACCACCACCACAGTTTCTTTCGCAGACTCTGCTACTAGCACCTGTTCATTCTCCAGCGCCTGTCCTGCATCCAGCACATGTTCTGCCTCCAGCACCTGCACTGGACAGTGCTACGCTCCTTGGGATCTTCCAGCAGCTCATCACTTCCCAGGCGGAGCAGGCCAACATCTTCCGTGATATCTTGAGAGAGGCTCTTCAGACTAGAGATGCTCCCCGACTGTCACGACCCGCACCCGGTTTTTTTTTTAAACGGATACGAGATGTGTCCAAGCCAGCCTACGCCGTAGTATCGGCGGTAGAACGTTGTCATAGCCATGAAGATCAAAAATCACAAATAATGCTCATTCACATAATTAATTTAATTTACAATGATCACAAGTTTTACATTTGCAGAAAATATAAACTTGTACAAATATTGGAATGACTGCTACTCCGCTATCTAGGTAGTCTCTAGGCTTTTGTTTGCAAGTACCCCTTTATCTGCCATGCTAAGTGAATCCACGGCTAACCTAAAAAATATTGGTTTTCAGTCAGGAATGGAACGAGTACAATTCACTGAATGCTGTTCCAATATATGAAAATGACTATATCACAGAGGTTAGCCTTTAGACATATAATTTATAAAATAAATAAAGAAAGACAGAATAAAACTAAACATAAAATGAAATACAATAAAATACTCACTGACTGACCGACTGAAGTACCTTTGATATGTGATCGGTCTCGGGACAATTATGCAACACGGTCTACACGGTCTAAAGTTACGCGGTCTACAGTTACACGGTCTACAGTTACACGGTCTACAGAAAATATTACAATAAAGAAACACTGTCTACAAAATAATAATCACGATCTACACAGTTTAAATGCAATAATAATCACAGTCTACATGGTCTACAAGATATAAGTGCAATAATAAATCACTGTCTACACTGTCTACACGGTCTAAGGTCAGATCACACAACGTTGGTACTTCACCTCCCGACACAACAAGGAACAAAATCACTTAAAACTAAAATCACATATCTATCGACTAAATACTGATGCATAGTAAAGATCAATACTGAAAACAAACAATAAACTGTACTCGCCTGTGGTCCTCTGCGGGTGAAACCGACAGTCTGAACTACTCAATGTGCCACAATAGTCAAAACCCGTACAACAGTCCCCGGAAGCTGAAATAAATATCACCAATGTTCTCAGAATAGTCAAATTAGCTGGGATTGCTTGTCCTTAAGTCCATTTCTGGACAAAGGGGCAAAAAGATAATTTCGGGTCAAAACGGTGTCCGTCGTTGGACCCGCTTTGTACCGAAAAGTGTGCCAGAGTCAACGGTCTATAAAGTCATCAAACTACATGTCTACGGATCCAGTTTTTCGATACGAACCCAACCGTATGTCCAAAGTTGGATTCCGGCGGGCCGTGCACAAAATCACCCGTCGAGTCGGACCGTTGGGCCCACAAAACGGCGTCCGATTCAACTGTCTCAGAATTGGACCAAACTTGGCATACAGGACCAGAAAAACGATACGGACTTGTTGGCACAAGTTTCATCTCGATCTGACGAGCGTGCACAAGGTAATTGGGAAATTTGCAAAAGGGCCGATACGGAGAATTTTGACGGATACGTATCAAATTCGTCGCGCACACGCGACCAATTTGAATTCCGTCAAAGCCCACACGACCACGAAGCCGTTATGCAGTTTTCGATGCTTTTGGTTCGCGACCACGTCGCCCGGATTGGTGGGACGCACGTCGTGTGGATGGTTTTCCAAGTTTTTTGAAACTATTATATCTAGATTTTCCCTAATTTTTGAATCGAGATATCTCTACATAGAATAGATGAAACTGAAAAGTGTAAGCGGCATTTTAGTGTCCTATATGTTGTCTATGATCGTGTTCAGAAAGATTTTAGAAACTGTCGATGGACCGGCTAGGAATTGCCTTCCAAAACGGGTTTCGGGACTGCTCCAGTACTCTATTTTCAACAGATTTTTCTCTTGACTTCAAGTCGATTTCTCCTAGGCTTTTACTATGATCTATTCTAATCTAATTAATGGAATGTAGAGTTGGTTGGTTTAGGAGCATACCCGTGAAGATAGATCTGAATTTGGTTGACCACGCGTCGAGAAACCCCGTCGCGAAGTCTTCCGCGAAACTGCTGTTGTCACTATCGTATGCGTGCGCGCGACCATCGTTTGGCCAACCTTGGGGCGGCGCTCCGGCGTCGTCCGGCATCGCGCGTGGTGGCGGAGTACGCGCAGGTGGTCTGGGGGCGTGCGCACTCAAGGTGGTGGCGTCGGTGGCTTAGGGTTTGAGTTTGACGATCTTCTCTCTCGTTTCCCTCATCTATACGCGTATATATACGCGGCTGCTGGACCGAGCTGTGCTCTCGGTTTGATTAGGAAGTAAGCTCGGGTTGGCCTGTGGTCCCTTGGGTGTGTGACTGTTGGTTGGCCATCTACATGGGCCTGAGCGTGCTGGGTCCACTGTTCCCGCGAGGGAACATTGTGAAATGATTTCCCTTTTTTTATTTCTCTATTATTATTAATATATCTATATATATATATATATATATATATATATATATATATATATATATATATATATATATATATATATATATATATATATATATATATATATATATTCCTATATATACATACTTATATATAGTAATCTCTATAAAATCTAACTTATCCTCAGTATTTTCTATCCTAATATAGGGCCTATACAGATGAATATATAAATATATATATATATATATATATATATATATATATATATATATATATATATATATATATATATATATATATATATATATATATATATATATATATAACATTTATTTGATAACCAATAAATATAACCAATAATAATAATATTATTATATAATAATGACCTCAGCAATATTGATAATAAAAATAATAATAATAATAATAATAATAATAATAATAACGAAATATAATAAATCAATAATGGTGTATATACCATTATATACAGTCTAAAAATCCCAAAAATGTACCAGAACCCATTTTCTACAAATGATGATATTTATAATAAATAATTAACGAATATTTTAGAAAATATTTATTAAATCATTAAAATGAAATACAACACCCTCATTCCAAATTCCATCAATACGGATGTCATTGGACGTGCCACAAGACTGCACGAGCTTGGGCTCAGTTTGGGTCCAGTCCGGGCTAAAATGGTATAACCGGTGTCCCTAAACCCAATAATATAAATAATAAATAAATAAAACTTCGGTAAGGGTTAAGTCACAACTTGGCATGGTTTTCCTAGTTAGGACATCACTATGGCTCGGCCTTCCCTACCAGGCTAATACACTAGTCAAAGTACGCCATGGCACTGTCCGTGCCACGATTTCTAGTCACCGTGTACTCCAAAACTCCATCATGGCTAGAATCTCTACCATAATAATTAACTAAATAATTAATTATAAAATCTAAAAATCACCATTCCAATAAATATAAATAATAATAAAATATTCCAAATTTTTTGGGAAGGGCAGCTACAAATCTATCCACCTTAAAAATAATTTCGTCCTCGAAATTTAAGGAAAGAATCCATCCGCTATGATAGAAGACGGTTTCCATTTGCTATCAATCTATTCTCATGGTCATTTGAAACTGTAATTTCTTGAGGACTTCTACCCACCTTTGGTCACACTACTCCCTCAAAACTCATGTCGGTAAGACATTAATCATCCAACTAATTACCAAAATTGCTACCAATAGATATCTACTGCTTATGGCCACTATAATCCTCTCCTATCTATCAAACCACCCAAAATCTAACATGCAACAAATTTACCCAAGTAGCTAAGAAATATTGCTAAATTCTAATAAGCGTGACCATTCGTCACTCCGAGATAGGAAGGGCAGGAAGATAAGGAAAAATAACCGAGAATGAATTTGTAGTTTCCAGAGCGGCATGGAGTATCCAATGATGTAGACAGAAAGAAGGTTTATGAGCCATTGACCTATTTTGCTAGATTGTGCTACTCTAGTCCAGTCACTTGCTAAGTCAAAGAACCCTTCGCCTCTTGGAGTGGCTTGCAATCCGTACAATACAGAAGTTTCGTTCTCGAAATTTTGAACAAAGTTCCATAATAGAACAGAATTTGAGAAATCAAGATTATGATCTTTCCGTGGTTATTTAAACACACGAGCAAGGGATATAAATGCAATGCAAGATCGTATCGCCACTTCCAGGTAGATGGAATAAGGGTTACGAATGTCTTCACATTCTATGAGATAGAGGCTACATAATTGGTATAGGGACCTATCTCAAATAGTTCGGTTTTATATATTCCAAAAGTGGGGGTTTGTCTGGAGGGGTTTTACTGGCCTTAATGGGTTTCCTATTTTGGATATCACTCATTGGTTGGATAAACCTTGGATCTCAATCTATATGGACTGAACAAGATCCCAAGATAAACTATTTCTACTAGATTAGGATGGCCTGGAATAGGTTTCTGCCCAAGGGGTTGAGCTAGTTGCCCGTCAGGTTGGTTAGCTAGGTTCATAAAGCCTAAAATGCGCCTTCCGTGCCTTTTGTGTTTAAGTCGCACATGAGGCCTCAATTGAGTGGCACACTGGTGACAAGTGCATAGTGGCTTCGAGTCGATCACAACCATATATTAGGTCGAAATATTTGAGTCGAAGTTGAGTCTCTATTTGTAGTCGGGAAGTTTACCGGTACTATGGTAAAGGTTATAGCTAGTCCCTTTTTGACCTAAAAGTCGTACCATAAAAATAGGGTACAAGAGGACGTGTTTGAGTGGGACATGATATATCTAGATGAAGGTGGACTCGTCTAGATCTTGTATGTGAAATTTGTTGGAAGGTAAGAGCTAGTCTCGTGCTCCGAATATTAATGACACGGTCGGGGACACAAAATGATCTAAATAGAAAGTAGGAGTCCATGGGGCACTAATTATTATCCTAATAAAATTATTCTAATCAATCGGTAGTCCTTGTATATCCCAAAATTTTAGAAGGCTTATTGTCTACTCCCCCTAGAAGCTAGGACATGGTTTTAGGAATAATGAGACTAGAAGAATTTCAAAGTCCGGATACTGTACTTCGACTCTTGTTAATAAAGAATAAGGCACGGCATAACGGAATACGGTAGATATAGGTCAAGTCAAGGATCGTTCCTCAATAAATGGAAAACGAGTGTATACAATGACACATGGTCGAAAAATAGAATGACCTACTCGTCCACAGTATACAAGAGTTATCGACGGGGTAACCAATCTCGGGATGGGTGTCTACCATAGTCATGGTAAATGATTGTCCTTACCCTTGTCTATTCATCTCTTGTCCAAACCGTCGGCTTTGGTCGAGGAAAGGTTGGGTTAAGGTTTAAGGATTGCTAGTTAATGCAAGCTTCAAGCAAATAGTTAGAGGCTCACAACAATTGGTTTCTTGAGGATAGATGGTCTCCTGTGTGTTCGCCCAATGATTGTATTATATTTTTGAATATGGTTAATCTATTAAGTTTAGCATTTTATTATCACTATTTCTACCTATACTTATACCTTTGGTGATATGTGCTTATTGTGTTACATATTAGTGATATGAGTTTTTATTATATATATGTTAAATTTAATTGAGCTACCAAAATTAGAACTATGTTTTGATTATGGTTATTCAATTAAGTTTACCATTATAATATCACTAATATTTATACTATCACTATAGCATTGATACTTAAACTTTGCATAGTCCTAATGTGTTTTATCTTATCATACTTGCTACATGTATATTGCTTTGTTCGTTTAACATATATTTGCAGAAAAGCAATTAGCAAGATCAAATGTAGAGATATGCAATGAAGAAATTATGGTAGGCCAAAGACGATGGTATTCTACAAAGATTTCTCTGAACCGCCCGACGACATCTTCGGAGCCACGCACCGGGGGTTCCGCTGCCCGGTCAGCGGACGGGGGTCGAGGGGGCAGCGCCCCCCGTCGGGGGTTCAGGGGCGAAGCCCCCTAAAGGTATTCAGTTTTCACAAACTGGATATCTTTGGACAGCTGCCGCCAAGGGAAAAAGCCAGCACCTATCAAAGGAAGAAGCCAAGCCATGCCATCATCATTTCAAGACTCTGAAGAAGCCTTCACCTGCTACAGTATTTCTGGAGTCTGTAATGAGTCTTAGGAATAATTGTAAACACAAGAAATGGATGGCAAAATCGAAAGCTAGGGTAGAAACTAGCCAAGGATCATTTTCGGATAAAAACCGGCATACCGACGGTATACCGGTCTATACCGACGGTATACCAATTTTGTTCACAGAAAGTTTTCTGTCTACAAAATCGATATACCGACAGTATACCGGTTCATACCGACGGTATACTGGTTCAGTAACGTTGAAATTTCAACGGTCGAATTTCGAGCATTTAATGATCCCAACGGCTATATTTCTAGCCATTGTAATTCCAGACAGGCATACCGACGGTATACCGGTCCATACCGACGGTATACCGGTCGCTGTCTGAAAAGTTGTCTTTGAGCTCTTTTCAATGCTTTGGTTATAAATAGCCTTGAACCCCTTCATTCAAGGTTGATACTTTGAGCCTAAAAATTTCTAAACCACCAAAGCCTATCCCCAAACAACTCTATAAAGCTTTCATTTGCAATCCACAAATTGTGTTAGAGTTATTGAGTTGAAAAGTAAGATCTTCATCTTATTGTATAAGGAGATCAAAATCTATTGTGAAAGGTTAAAGTTGAAGAGTCTTCGTATCCAAACTCTCGGTTGAAGTTGGAGAGTCTTCGTATCCAAACTCTTGGTTGAAGTCGGAGAGGCCTTCGGATTAAAGCTCTCGTGTAAGAAGTTGGCGAGTTCTTCGGATCCAAACTTGTGTGTAACTATTTACTCAAATAGTGGATTAAAGCCGGAGAGAGTTCCGGGACTGGAGTCCCTCTTGGGAGGATACCAGGATATATCATGTGTCGGTATTGTTATTGCTTCTTCTCTTGCACTTATATTTCTAAATTGCCAATTAGCTTGTGCTAAGTGCTTGATTAGTTAGCTTGACCCTATTCACCCCCCTCTAGGGTTCCTACAATTGGTATCAGAGCAAGGACTCTATTGTTAGGTTAACATCCTTAGAGTAGATCCTTGTTATTTTTCTATGGTATCGTATTTCTCCTACTCCTCCTCCGATAAAGAGGATTTTACTTCTAGTAGCATAGACAATCATGTTTCTTCTAAATGCAAGAAATGCTCTAAGTGGAAAGCCATGGCTAAATAATCCTTAGAGATTCTTGACAACCTTCATTCTACAATTGAAGAACTTTCTGAAAAGGTTATTCATTTAGAAGAAGCAAATGAGTTTTTGAGAAATGAAAACAATGATCTATTATCTAGACTTGATTCACAAAACTCATCATGTGTTTCTTTAAAGAGTTTGAATGAGGCTTTAATCTTGAAAATCAAATCTCTTTCCTCATCTATAGAAGATCTTAAAAGTCAAACGCATGTGTTAACTTCTTTGCGCGATTCTTCTATTGATTCATTAAAGAAACAAAATGATGATTTTATTTCTAGAATTGCTTTATTTGAAAAAGAGAATTATGCTTTAAATGCTAAATTCGATTCTCTTACTTGTTTGCATGATGATTTGCTATTAGAACATGATATTCTTAAAACCAAATCTTCTCATGCTCACTCTAGTGATATTCATCATTCTAGTATGTGACATGTTCATAATCATACTCATTCCGATACATATGCACACACTAGTATTAGGTGCTTCTATTGCTCTTGCATTGGACACATGAGCTTCATTTGTCCTATTCGTAGGAGTTTTTCTACCAATGCTAGAGTAAATAGTATGTGGGTCCCTAAAGCTAATAAATGTGGATCCAAGTTTATTTGGATACCAAAGTCTTCATCTAATGTTGTAGATAAAGCTTCTTGTATCGGGACATAGCACCGATGAGCGTGTTGGTGGTTGCAAAGCTCAAAGGTCATCTTTCAAGCAATTATACCAACACAAGCGTGGCCACTAGAGCTACTTTGGTAACATGCTAAGCGATTCTCTTTAAATTATTTATATTTATAGAATCTAACATGTTTCACTTGATGTCTTGCTACTCGCTCACATTGATATCCTTTAGTTGTCTTTTATATAAATCAATGTTAGATATAATACTAGCATGCTTAGTTAATTTTTTTATTAATTCTTTTATCTAGCATGACTAGTTACTCGGCTTAAATGATTAGTTCACACTATGTAGTTTATCACTTATTTTCTATTAGTGTGACACATTTATATATGCATGCTCGTTATTCTTAATCTTTTATAAATCATGTATATCACTCTAGTCCATAGGAGCTTGGTTTTGATTTGAGTTAATATGATTTTAACTCTCCGTCTTTAAAGTTTTTGAAATAGTTACTTATTGCCGGTTTGTATTTAATATGTCATTTTTATCTTAATCGGTATTTGTAAAATTATGTGTTTAGCACAAACTTCTTATCACTTGACAAGTATATACTTATACTTTCACTTTAACCTTGTGCTCACATAATATATTCATTATTGATTCTCATATTTTATTTTGATTAAACCTCTTATGAATCAATTATGTCTTTGCCTAATAAAGATTATTTATATGTGTTTTGAATTTGTGATAGTTTTTCAAACATTCATTAAGGATACATGACTATATTCATTAAATTTCTATTTACATGTAGATCATGTAATTCTTATGTTGATATATATATTTTTGTATAAATATCTTTATGTGGGCATATGAGTTAAGCTAAAAGTTTTATATTGACTTGAAGAGTATTTAATTATACTTGTTACCTTCAAACTTGTGCTTATCTCATACTTTAGCTATTGATTCCTTTGACCAAATTTGTGCTTCTTGAATCAATTAGCTTCTTCCTTAAAGTCTTCTTTTGATGATATCTTCTTGACTTTTTGGTTGGCATTATGGATACATGTTCTTAATTGATTTTTGATTTTTTCATGTATGCCTATTCATGATATATATATATATATATATATATATATATATATATATAAAAGATTCCTAGCTTTTGATATTTATTTGTTTTATATCTTTAAGTTGGGATGGTGAGAGAAAATATTTGTTTATTTCTTGCACTTGACTATTTATGGAAGTTCTTTTAAGAATCACATGGTTTTGTGCTTTGTCTTGTTTTTATATTTACCTCTGTTTTTAGTGCACATTTTCAAATCTATATCTTCTATATACTCCTATTGTGCACTATGAAAGCATTTTCGTAAAATATGATTCTTGATATCTTTAGCACATTTATAGCTTTCGTGATCTTAATGATCTTTCTTTGCTCATTCCTTGGATTTATGCTTCTTTTGAATTATTGTTGTCCAATGGTTTTTGTAGCACATGAGAATACATATATTTGATACATCATATTTCTTGTGACTTTAGCTACTATGGTTTGAGCTTTTGTGTTGAGATTTTCCATTTCTAGAGAATACACTTACTTCATAATGGTTATAATATTTTGTATTCTCTAGATCGATCTATCATTTTATTATCTTGGGTTAATCTCAATACTTGGCAAAGAGATTTATTTTATTATGTTTTTATGAGTATCTCTTTTGGTCTCTACTTGATAAGAGATTAATTCATTTATTTGTCACCTTATGCTCTTATCCTTGCTTAGTAAAGAGTCTATAAATCATTTTGTTCATTCAAAATTTATTGCCCTCTTTGTGAACTCTATGCTTGAGCAAGTATCTTTAGTGTTAGTGACTTAAGATTAAATGAGCACATTTATCTTGTTAATGACCTACCTCATTAATCTTAATTAGTTATGTAGCTTGCTTATTTATGATATATTGTTAAGCTATATAATTTGGTTCACTTTCACTCATCTAGCTATTGTTTTTTCTTTTCAATCTATATAAGATATGCTAGTTTACATAAACAAGATATGTGATTCTTCTAAATGTAATTCGTATCCTATTTTAGATACATATGTTCGTTCTCTAAAACTAGTTTTACAAATTCTTGATTAGATCTTGTTTCTCTTGGAGTTTTGTGATTCCTTTCTTTAAGTCTCCTTCCTTATTAGTCATTTAGCATGTATCTCTTAAATTTCTCTCACTTTTGAGTCATGATTTCATCGTATTATCATTTACATCTCTTCTTGATTATATTTGCAATCATTTAAATGAGAATGACTCTTTTCCATATTTTTCATTGATTTATGAGATCTTATCATAAATATGGGTTTGGGATTTTCTTTATGAGATTTGTTGGATCATGTTTAACTTGTTTATTTTTATTGATAAAAGATCATAATGGTTGAGTAGTCCTATATTATCTTATGTGATTATCAAACTAATTTATTACTCTACCTTGACTACTCATGGATTGCCACATATGGGCCTTTGCTATTTGACCTTTATGGTTTATTATTTACCATTAGCAAGGTTTGGATTTTACCCGTTGATGGGTACATATACGGTGAAACATACCTAGTCCATGTAAAGTAATAAAATTGGTTGATTCTTTCTTAAATAGATAATCATGGACATGATGTTTGAGTTTTATTTTTATTTTATTTTTGAGCTATATTCTGTCTATCATTATGATTGTTCTTAATTGACTTTATTTTTTTTCATGATGACATTTTCTCAAAGGATAACATACATTAATCTATCATATTTCAATATGAGATCCTTCTATATAGATTAATGTATGTCATCTTTTGATTATACGTGCTTAATTAGAATATTCTTTTGATCCTTCATCTTTAGTGGCTATTAATTGTATATCTCTTCTTGACTAAAGATGATATTATTCGTCTTTTGACGATATTGTAGCCTTATATGCATCGAGCAAGGGGGGAAATCCATAGTTGATTTACCCCTAGATCTTGTAGTTATCCTTTTATGCTATAAGTTCTTTGGAACTAGATACGTATATTTTGAGGGAGAGCAAATTAATTGGTCCTATTTATTTATACCCTTTAATATGTCGTATACCTAGTTCATCATTGACCATATTTCTTCAATTTTATATCCTAGTATTGTGGTCATGATATTTTTATTTGTGAAGAATTTATGAGAGTGTATGCAAGTGTCTTTATTATTTCTCTCTCTCTTTTATATGGATTAAATAAGTCATCTTGTTAATATTAACTTTCATATCTTATCTTGATGACTATTGTGCTTTCATTTATTTGGCTTTCCTTATTTGCTTAAATTATTTGGCTTTTTTTAATGAAGACTTATCCAAAATTCATGAATATCAACATTGGTAATACTTTGAGGGGGAGCATTCAAGTCGACTGAATTTTTCCTTCTCAAGTATTTTTCTTTTTACCTTCATGTTTATCTAAAAGGGTATTCATATAGCATGTTAAGGTAATTGAGTTCAAATGCGTGAACTTGGGTAAGCATATATATATTTTGCAAATAATGAGATTATTCTATATCAATTACTTTGCAATTATCTAATCCTCATGGGCTTTTGATTGAAATCCTTGATTGATATCTTTTATTTCAATTGGTATATTGCTTCCTTCCAAAATTAGAGTTTTAATTCATATCATATTATGTTTTGGTGTTTCTTTCTTGGATTTGAAGTTGGTAAACTATTAATTGAGTGTTTTCAATTTCATTTGTTTTACCAACTATATTGTGTTTTGACATGCTTCTTTTAAAATTTGATGTTCTACATTGGTAATGTAGCTTTATACACTTGTCATTACACCCTTCTTCTATTGTTTCTCATTAGTATATCTTTATCATGATTGTCTATAACTTCCCCATACTCTGATTTTTATGCTTGAGATTGATTTCATTTTTATCTCTTAGTATGGGGGAGCTATTTTTGATAATGTCAAAGGGGGAGAAGTAAGTTTAAGTATGTGCTTCAATATTTGTAATAAGGGGTAGAAGTATTTTAAGTAACATGCTACTAGTGGTACATCCGTATATCTGCTTATATATTAGTGATACATGCATCTATTATGTCCATACTAGACTTAACCGATTTGCCATAATAAAAAAGGAGGAGATTGTTCGCCCAATGATTGTATCATATTTTTGAATATGGTTAATCTATTAAGTTGAGCATTTCATTATCACTATTTCTACCTATACTTATACCTTTGGTGATATGTGCTTATTGTGTTATATATTAGTGATATGAGTTTTTATTATATATATGTTAAATTTAATTGAGCTACCAAAATCAGAACTATGTTTTGATTATGGTTATTCAATTAAGTTTACCATTATGATATCACTAATATTTATATTATCACTATAGCATTGATACTTAAACTTTGCATAGTCCTAATGTGTTTTATCTTATCATACTTGCTACATGTATATTGCTTTGTTCGTCTAACATGTATTTGCAGAAAAGCAATTAGCAAGATCAAATGTAGAGATATGCAATGAAGAAATCATGGTAGGCCAAAGACGATGGTATTCCACAAAGATTTCTCTGAACCGCCCGACGACATCTTCGGAGCCACGCATCGGGGGTTCCGCTGCCCGGTCAGCGGACGGAGGTCGAGGGGGCAGCGCCCCCCGTCGGGGGTTCGGGGGCGAAGCCCCCTAAAGGTATTTAGTTTTCACAAACTGGATATCTTTGGACAGCTGCCGCCAAGGAAAAAATCCAGCACCTATCAAAGGAAGAAGCCAAGCCATGCCATCATCATTTCAAGACTCTGAAGAAGCCTGCACCTGCTACAGTATTTCTGGAGTCTATAATGAGTCTTAGAAATAATTGTAAACACAAGAAATGGATGGCAAAATTGAAAGCTAGGGTAGAAACTAGCCCAGGATCATTTTCGGATGAAAACCGGCATACCGAAGGTATACCGGTCTATACCGACGGTATACCGATTTTGTTCACAGAAAGTTTTCTGTCTACAAAATCGATATACCGACGGTATATCGGTTCATACCGACGGTATACCGGTTCAGTAACGTTGAAATTTCAACGGTCGGATTTCGAGCATTTAATGATCCCAACGGCTATATTTCTAGCCGTTGTAATTCCAGACCGAAATACCGACGGTATACCGGTCCATACCGACGGTATACCGGTCGCTGTCTGAAAAGTTGCCTTTGAGCTCTTTTCAATGCTTTGGTTATAAATAGCCTTGAACCCCTTCATTCAAGGTTGATGCTTTGAGCCTAAAAATTTCTAAACCACCAAAGCCTATCCCCAAACAACTCTACAAAGCTTTCATTTGCAATCCACAAATTGTGTTAGAGTTATTGAGTTGAAAAGTAAGATCTTCATCTTATTGTATAAGGATATCACAACCTATTGTGAAAGGTTGAAGTTGAAGAGTCTTCGTATCCAAACTCTCGGTTGAAGTTGGAGAGTATTCGTATCCAAACTCTTGGTTGAAGTCGGAGAGGCCTTCAGATTAAAGCTCTCGTATAAGAAGTTGGCGAGTTCTTCGGATCCAAACTCGTGTGTAACTATTTACTCAAATAGTGGATTAAAGCCGGAGAGAGTTCCGGGACTGGAGTGCCTGTTGGGAGGATACCAGGATATATCATGTGTCGGTATTGTTATTGCTTCTTCTCTTGCACTTATATTTCTAAATTGCCAATTAGCTTGTGCTAAGTGCTTGATTAGTTAGCTTGACCCTATTCACCCCCCCTCTAGGGTTCCTACACTGTGTTGGTATTTCGACTAAGGGTAAAACCCTAATCATCCTCAAATTCAGGTAGCTAGAAGGTCTCAATAGTAGTTTGAGGGTCGAAAGAAAAACTAGTAACTCAATCACATGGCTGGTCGATGGTAGCTATACTTGGGTATACAACTATCATAGCCATGGGGTTACTCTGTATCTCTCTACCAAATATGCGCTTCTGACTTTCCAAATCAGTGAAAGACAAAAATAATAAAAGAGTTCAAGGGAGATGTTACTGAATACAATTACATGATTCAAAGGCGAACATATAATTCAAGAGGAATTGTCAATGCAGTCGCGGACGAGATCATAGATGATACCTCGAAATCTCAATCCACGTAGGATAATCAAAGAGAGGGCGAACTGAGTACACTACGGTTGATCAGACCGTAATACATCGATTCTGATTTGACAATATGTTAGTAGGCGTCCCCACTGAACATATGTCTAAAATCAAGCTCGAGAACAGAGTGAGCTTGCAAAACTAGGCTGTAATAGCAATATTGGTCAAGATAGTCAAAATACAGGTATACAAGATTTTTGAAAGAAGGCACAAGTAGTTCGAATTTGTGAGAATCAAAACCTTACCCGGTGTTCTTGCTTATACAGTCTTTCTACTATCTTCTTATCCATAAAGCCTTGGTCGACTAATGGGTTATGGATCTCTAAATTCTATATTCTAGGTAAACCTATTGGCGTCAATCAATTTCTTCGTCAATAGATCACAAGGAATATGGAATGCTAGGTTGGGAAACATGCTATCCAACTTACAGGACTTTCACTAGTATTGGCTTTGGATCTTATGGGACACATAGGGCATCTTTCTATCATCTATGGTATTCTAAACTGGTAATCACGTCTGAAATTTTTACCGAGAATTATGCCTCGCCCGTATACTCTGGCTATGGCAAACCCTTGGTTCCGTGATTCAATTGTGAAAGGCTATCAGGTACTCTACCTTACATTGACACAAGAGTATCTAAGATCTAAAGAGGTCAACTAGGACATAGTTTTAGCAATGTTCCATAAACTATAATTTTTCAAAATGATTTCAATTCTATGGGTTGTGCCTCGCCAGTGCGTTGCTGGCCGCAGTGAACCCACATTCTCCACTCTCAAATAATTGACGACAGTGCGCTGCTGTCTAAACTTTATGAGTTAACTAATATTCCTTAAACTATGTCTGTAAACATCCATGAGTTTCTAGAGATTCAAACAAGTTGACTATGAAATAGGTAAGTATCTATAAGTCACAATCCTTAAAACAAAAGATGAACATGGAGGAAATAATCGAAGACAAAGAAATACAAACATTCTAACTACTCCATGTGTACTCAAGCCTTTGAGGAAAAACTTGAATCAAAACTAACTCGAGGTTCATATATGGGTAACATAATCAAAAATTATAAAAAATAATAATTTCTTATGCAAAATAGGAACTAAATAGGCAATTCGGACTAAGATATGAGGATGATATCTAAAGAGGCAAAGGAAAAGAATTGAAGAATTATAAAGGTTAGACCATTAACCCATAAAGCCCTGCCTCATCAAGCGAATAACCTATCCACGTTGGATCATATTGCCACATCAAAGGTAATAGTGTACCTATGGGGATCTGACAACTATCAAAATTAATAACTCCTCAACTAAGTTGCATGGCCTAGACTACCCATCGTAAATTTGTATAGGGGACTCCTAGTCCTAGTCATTAAATTAATTCTTAATTCGTGAATGAGCATTTTCTAGTCGCAGGCTCGTAATAGTACAACTAAATTAAGTACTATCACGAGTTCGCATGATTTACGAAAATTGACCTGCATGGACCACCACAAAAACTTGTCACGACCCGCACGCTTTTTTTTTAAACGGATACGAGACGTGTCCAAGCCAGCCTACGCCACAGTATCGACGGTAGAACGCTGCCACGGCCATGAAGATAAAAAATCACAAATAATGCTCATTCACATAATTAATTTAATTTACAATGATCACAAGTTTTACATTTGCAGAAAACTTGTACAAATATTGGAATGACTACCACTCCGCTATCTAGCTAGTCTCTAGGCTTTTGTTTACAAGTACCCCCGTATCTCCCATGCTAAGTGAATCCACGGCTAACCTGAAAAATATTGGTTTCTAGTCAGAAATGGAACGAGTACAATTCACTGAATGCAGTTCCAATATATGAAAATGACTATATCACAGAGGTTAGCCTTTAGACATATGATTTATAAAATAAATGAAGAAAGACAGAATAAAACTAAACAGAAAATAAAATACAATAAAATGCTCACTGACTGACCGACTGAAGTACCTTTGATATGTGATCGGTCTCGGGACAATTATGCGACACGGTCTACACGGTCTAAAGTTACACGGTCTACAGTTACACGGTCTACAGTTACACGGTCTACAGAAAATATTGCAATAAAAAAACATTGTCTACAAAATAATAATCACGATCTACACAGTTTAAATGCAATAATAATCACGGTCTACAAGATATAAGTGCAATAATAAATTACTGTCTACACTGCCTACACGATCTAAGGTCAGATCACACATCGTTGGTACTTCACCTCCCGACACAACAAGGAACAAAATCACATAAAACTGAAATCACATATCTATCGACTAAACACTGATGTATAGTAAAGATCAATACTGAAAACAAACAATAAACTGTACTCGCCTGTGGTCCTCTGCTGGTGAAACCGACAGTCTGAACTACTCATTGTGCCGCAATAGTCAAAACCCATACAACAGTCCCCGAAAGCTGAAATAAATATCACCAATATTCTCAGATTAGTCAAATTAGCTAGGATTGCCTGTCCTTAAGTCCAATTCTGGACACAGGGGAAAAACGGTAATTTCAGGTCAAAATAGTGTCCGCCGTTGGACCTGCTTTGCACCGAAAAGTATGCCAGAGTCAACGGTCTCTAAAGTCATCAAACTACATGTCTACAGATCCAGTTTTCTGATACGAACCCAACCATATGTCCAAAGTTGCATTCCGGCAGGCCGTGCACAAAATCACCCGTCGAGTCGGACCGTGGGGCCCGTAAAACGGCGTCCGATTCAACTGTCTCAGAATTGGACCAAACTTGGCATACAGGACCAGAAAAACGATACGGTCCTGTTGGCGAAAATTTTATCTCGATCTGACGAGCGTGCACAAGGTAATTGGGAAATTTGTAAAGGGACCGATACGGGAAATTTTGACGGATACGCATCAAATTTGTCGCACACACGCGACCAATTTAAATTCCGTCAAAGCCCACACGACCACGAAGCCGTTACGCAGCTTTCGATAGTTTTGGTTCGCGACCACGTCTCCTGGATTGGCGGGACGCACGTCGTGTGGATAGTTTTTCAAGTTTTTTGAAACTATTACATCTAGATTTTCCCTGATTTTTGAATCGAGATATCTCAACATAGAATAGATGAAACTGAAAAGTGTAAGCGGCATTTTAGTGTCCTATATGTTGTCTATGATCGTGTTCAGAAAGATTTTAGAAACTGTCGATGGGCCGGCTAGGAATTGCCTTCCAAAATGGGTTTCGGGACTACTCCAGTACTCTGTTTTCAACAGATTTTTCTCTCGACTTCAAGTCGATTTCTCCTAGGCTTTTACTATGATCTATTCTAATCTAATTAATGGAATGTAGAGTTGGTTGTTTTGGGAGCATACCCGTGAAGATAGATCTGAATTTGGTTGACCACGCGTCGAGAAACCCCGTCGCGAAGTCTCCCGCGAAACTGTTGTTGTCACTGTCGTATGCGTGCGCACGGCCATCGTTTGGCTGACCTCGGGGCGGCGCTCCGGAGTCGTCTGGCGTCGCCGTGGTGGCGGAGTGCGCGCAGGTGGTCTGGGGGCACGCGCACTCAAGGTGGTGGCGTCGGTGGCTTAGGGTTTGAGTTTGACGATCTTCTCTCTCGTTTCCCTCATCTATACGCGTATATATACGCGGCTGCTAGACCGAGCTATGCTCTCAGTTTGATTAGGAAGTAAGCTCGGGTTGTCCTGTGGTCCCTTGGGTGTGTGACTGCTGGTTGGCCATCTACATGGGCCTGAGCATGCTGGGTCCACTGTTCCCGCGAGGGAACAGTGTGAAATGATTTTCCTTTTTTTTATTTCTCTATTATTATTAATATATCTGTACATATATATATATATATATATATATATATATATATATATATATATATATATATATATATATATATATATATATATACACCTATATATATATATTCCTATATATACATACTTATATTAATCTCTATAAAATCTAACTGATCCTCAGTATTTTCTATCCTAATGTAGGGCCTATACATATGAATATATATATATATATATATATATATATATATATATATATATATATATATATATATATATATATATATATATATATATATATATATAATATTTATTTGATAACTAATAGATATAACCAATAATAATAATATTATTATTATACAATAATGACCTCAGCAATATTGATAATAAAAATAAAAATAATAATAATAATAATAATAACGAAATATAATAAATCAATAATGGTGTATATACCATTATATATAGTCTAAAAATCCCAAAAATGTACTAGGACCCATTTTCTACAAATGATGATATTTATAATAAATAATTAACGAATATTTTAGAAAATATTCATTAAATCATTAAAACGAAATACAACACCCTTATTCCAAATTCCATCAACACCGATGTCATTGGACGTGCCGCAGGACTACACGGGCTTGGGCTCAGTTTGGGTCCAGTCCGGGCTAAAATGGTATAACCGGTGTCCCTAAACCCAATAATATAAATAATAAATAAATAAAACTTCGGTAAGGGATAAGTCACAACTTGGCCTGGTTTTCCTAGTTAGGACATCACTATGGCTCGGCCTTCCCTACCAGGCTAATACACTAGTCAAAGCACGCCATGGCACTATCCGTGCCACGATTTCTTGTCACCGTGTACTCCAAAACTCCATCATGGCTAGAATCTCTACCGTAATAATTAACTAAATAATTAATTATAAAATCTAAAAATCACCATTCCAATAAAATAAATAATAATAAAATATTCTAAATTTTTTGGGAAGGGCAGCTACACCGACTGCACCCTGGAACTTCCAAGGACTTCATGGACCTCAGGCCCAAGGAATTCTATGGGACATAAGGGATTCTCTACGCTGATGGGTGGGTAGAGAACGTGAAGCGATTTTTTAGGATGGCCCGAGTACCTAAAGACCTGAAGATCGAGTCAGCCAGCATGTAACTTTTCAACATCGTCCGGACGTGGTATAGAGATGAGCCCCGACTTGTCGCACCAGATGTGACTTGGGAGAAGTTCAAGCAACTGTTCAAGAAGAAGTTCTATCCCGACGTAGCTCGAGAGGCGTTAGTGAGTCAGTTCGAGAGTCTGGAGCAAGGAAACCTCACCATCGATGAGTACACCTCGGAGTTTTCTCGCCTCAGCCGCTTCGCAGAGAGTATGGTCAACACCCCTGAAAGCAATGCCCAACGATTCAGGAAGGGATTATCTTACGAGATTTGCCTAGCCATCACCACCAGTCAAGCCACCACCTACGAGAAGATCTTGAACGTCGCACAAGCAGTAGAGGAAGAGCTGGGTCGCAAGCCGAATTGGAATCGAGATGCATACGGAGGAGGTAGCAGCCAATTGGGATCGACGGAACGTCCCAACGTTCCAGGGAAGACCTCAGTACAACACTATCATCAGCAGCCACGAGCAGCCTCATATCAACTCCAAGATGTTTCCATATGCCAGTATCGCATGAAGAAAGGCCACATACAAGAAAACTATCGTAATATGTTAGGTTTGTGTTGGACTTGTGGATCCAACCAACACATATCCCGAGATTGTTCGAAGAGAAACACGAGTGCCCCACCACTACCAACCGCACAAGGAGGATAAGGTTTTGTCATGATCATGGAGGATACGACAACACCACAAGTAGTAGCTGACGGTATTCCTAGTAGATTAAAGTAGTGGTATTGATTGATAGTCCTATATTAGACATTGGCTCAGGAACATTTAATAGCAATAGTTTAGACTATTCATTCTAGTAGATCATAGCTTATTAAATTTCGAGAACGAAATTATTTTTAAAGTGTAAACCCTTAAACCAAAATTTTCCCTTTTGTATAATTTTTTTTAAATGCTTATTTTTTTCTCATTGTTAATTTAGTTTAAATAATATATGTAATATGAGTTATGTAAAAACCAAGTTTTCAAGGGGGTTAAGTGACAAATATTCAAATTTAAATTCTTTCTTCTGGCCGACCCTATAGAACCTGTGTTCGGATCTTTGAATCCAGATAGGAGATTGCTCAAAACCTATGATCCAATCCAAATATGAGGTTAAATAGGATTTTTATCTTATCTACTCTTTCCTATGAATCATCTATATATATGTACAGAATCCCGGGTAGCCGACCCTTCCTCCTACATACAAACCCTAATATCTATTATTTTCTATCGCAAGAGGAGAACAGGAGTAGTCGAGGAATCAATCGAGCGCGGCGACCATCTCAATAGGTACACAAATTTGCTATTAATTTACAGTTCCTGTAATGTACACTAAGTGTTCGAGTAAATGCAATAAAGGGGATTAATGGGAGGGACAACCTCTGTTTCTATGGTTTATAGATGAATTGGATATGTACACCTATATAACAGTCCCAAAGGGATTATTTACAAGATTTGTATATATGAGGGTGTAGACTGATAAAGGGATTGGATGGTTGATGTACAACTGAACGGGCATGGCCTTTATATCAAGAAAGAGGACATTGGTGCATAAAGGGGGTGAGCGGGTTATTAGGTGTTGCACATGTTGTAAGATGGGAATTATATAGCAGCAGGTAGTAGGAAGATTTGGTCAGGTACAGAGAGGTAGGCCATACTGATTTCTATGGAAAGATATTTGGGTATCGTGTTAGAGGATACCTATTGGTATGTGCTACTCTGAGTAATAGGTAGCAATCCCCATGTTTTTTCCTGTGCCAAGTAGTTTAGGGTACCTTGGAGCCTAGTTGAGATTAATTACATCTGTACAACCAGAAAACTGTAAGCAAGCTACAGTTACAGTAGGAGATTGTGTATGAAATGGAGTGTCGGTTGTATCGAGTGGTATGATACCATGGCCATAGGGGACAACAGTCCATATAGATAAATATTAGCGGATACGAGAGTGCCTATTTTGCAACAGAGTGTAGGACCGATTGTAGGAACGAGTTGTAAAGCACAATACTCTAGAGGGGGGTGAATAGAGTAGGCAGCGGAAATTAACTATTTAAAAATGTTAGTAACAAGATCACAGATATGTAAATAAAAAGTAGAGAGTAGAGAGCAAACGTAAACACAATGATGTATACTGGTTTCTCTCTTGTGAGGACTAGTCCAGTCGGAAGAACTCTAGCTTCCAGTTGAATCCACTATGGAAAATCACCACAAGTTTTCATCCGAAGTTCTTGCAACTTCTACAACGCGAGCTTTGATCCGAAGTACTCGACCAACTTCAATTGTGAAGTGTCTAACTTCAATCAAGCCTCTGATTACAATCACTCTGAAACTTCTAGACCGCACCACACTGACAAATCGACTAAAGGATTGTAACTGGCTTGGAATTTGAAAATGAATAGCTCAGAATACTTTGGAAGAAGTAGTAGGCTTATATAGAAGAGATATGAAAGTGAATGAGTGAGTTGAAATGATCGAAATCCTTCTCTATTTATAGTTTTTCCAAAGGCAGAATTTTGACAAAATTCGGGCAGAATTCGGGCAGAACTCTATGAGAAAATCTCGTTGGGATCCGTAACTACAGGAAGACCAAGTTCAAAAAGCAACATTCACTAACCGAACTCTGGGCGAACTCTGGCAGAATTCTGGCCGAACTCTGGCCGAATTCTGTCCGAGTTCTGTTGGAGTTCTGTCAGGGTTTTTGCAAATTAGTTTTGGGCTTTTTGAAAAGTCAGGCAGTTAGGAAGTAGTTTGGGCTTTTGTAAGTGGGCTTGTTTTCAAAATAAAAGGGTATTTTAAAAATGTTTCTTGGGTAGCCTATTTGCCAGTACGATGCAGTGTACATCGTATTCCCAGACTCAATAAATATGAAAAATACATTGACAAAATAGGAAAACCAAGAGCCCTTTGATGACGCATTTCTTCAAATATTTGAACAGACTTGAAGACGCCTTTTTCACTTGACGGCGGTCGTCCAAAGATAAACAGATCTAAAAATCTAAATACCTTTCGGGGGCTTCGCCCCCGAACCCCTGACGGGGGGCGCTGCCCCCTCGACCCCTGTCCGCTGACCGGGCAGCGGAACCCCTGATGCGAGTCCCCGGATAGGTCGTTAGGCGGTTCAGAGAAATCTTCTTGTATAACGCCGTCTTTGGCCCATCAATAATTCTCTATTGCGTATGTCCTGGTTTGACAAAGCTTGATCATGCTTACAGCATGTCTATAAGAACATGTTAGACGAACAAAACAATATGATACAAGCATAGCATTATTGATATAGAACATTTAGGACAATGCTAACAGTAAGACAATACTAAGTTTAAGTAGCAACATGATAGTGATTACATGAATATTAGTGATGTCATTATGTTAAACTTAATTGATTAGCCATATTCAAAAACGTAATATAATCATTAGGCTAACACAGAGTAGTAGGTAGACACCTATAGATGTGGTATCCTAACTATCCCGATAACTTTAAAATCTGGGAATAGGTTACTTATACCTGTGAACGGGAGTGTGTAAGGAGTCGGGTTACTTCGTATCAGTTACACGCTAATAAATAAATGTATCAGAACCAATTAGAGGGAGTTAGGTTGACTGATCGAATGATATCCTGATACCTTAATTGCACAACTTATTCAAGAGTGCACATGATGTATCAGTCGCTCACGGATACATTGGTTGCATACCCTGTAGCAGCTTACGCGTAATGTATCAGTTGGCACAAGGTTTGGGGCAGTCCAATTGAAAGAAGTGGGGAAACTATGTATACAAGGGGAAAACTAAGGCTAATAAAGTGTATAGGTAACTCTGCTACCTAATTCGCAAGGGGTCATACACAGGTAAACAGTGTATGTTGGATAAAAGGGAGTAGCGGATGAATACAGAACTACATTAGTATCATGTGTACTAGCTATTTGTATACACAAGCGTATGGGTATGCATGCATCCATGTGATGTGGAGTTTGGGGTATTAACTGTATCAGAAATAGCCAGTATCATTATGCCATTATTATGGAAGCAAGTAAGTATATGAAGCATGGTAGCAGGTTATGCAAAGCATGAGCCTGTTGGAAAGAGGGTGTGTAACCACCACTTTTCAAAAATGAGAGTAATTTTAAACTTTTATAAAATTAATTATTTAATAATATGTTTAAATCATGTTATTGATTTATTGATAAATTTTGATTATTTTAATATTATTAAATTAGTGTTTTGTGATTTTGTTCTTTGGTTAGTGTAACCTTAGAGCTGCTTAGCCTAGAGACTAACCATGACCATGAAGGCCTAACCCATGTGACTAGATTAGCTAAATACCACTTTTTAGGTTAAGGATATTTTGGTTATTTTGTGACTTTTGAATTATTTAGGATTTTCATTAATTGGTAAATTTTAGATTATTTTAATAATATTTAAATTGTTGTATTGTGATTTTGGTCATTTTTCATATTTTAATATTTTGGAAATTTTTATATTTTTATATTGATTTTATGGAATTTGTTTAGTCGGGTTTGAGTTTCGTTTCGTTTCGACTTGTGTTAGTGACCCGGGTAGCTTAGCCTATAGACGGGACCCCAAGATTAGTTAGTCATGGCCCACAAATCCCACTAATTAAGTTAGTAAGTTTAGACTAATCCCACTTGTTAGATTGGTTAAGTTAAAGGCTTAAATTTAACCCTTTTGATCCCAAACTTGAACCTAACTTAAAATTAACCAAGATGACTAGTTGAGACCTTATTGGACTTTTCCCCAAGGCCCAAATAGGGTTTAATGGTAGCCACTATAGGTAGATTAGCCTCCCTTCCTTTCATTTCATTCCATCTTGCCTCTTTTCTTTCACAAAGTGTTCTTTCCCAAATTAGAGAGCTTTCCTCTTTGATTTGATCTCCAAATCTCTTTATTCCTCCACCAAAACTTCCATCCAACCTTCTCATACTATCAAGGGAGGGTGCTAGCAAAGATTTGGATCAAAGTGCAAGGAGGAGTGTCCATTTTGGAAGGATCTTCGTATCGGAGCCATGTCCTTGAGAGTATCATTGGGATCCCACCCCCGATAGATATAACCATCTCTCTATTTCACTTTCTCTTCCATTTTTGTTAGTTTTGCATTCATAGGAATCACCCCCATGCATGAACCACCATTAGGAATGTTTTAGAGGCTCTTTTGAGTCCTCTTTAGGAGTTTGGGATAGTTTTGGTGTCTCTCCTGGAGAGATTCCAAAAGGGGCACACCATGTGTTTGTGTTTATGCCCCATCAGATTTATTGTCTTTTAATTTCAGATTTACATGTGTTAGAGGATGGATTGATGTTAGTTAGGATGGTTAGAATGAGTTTTATTTGGATACCCATGTTTAGATCTAAGTGGTTTAGTCTACATGTCATATTTTTAGCCTCAACTTGTTATTTTAGTGTCTCTTTATATAATGGACTATTTTGTATATATATAATATGTATGTTAGATGTATTTCATATATTTAGATGTGTGTGGATACGTTGTTAGTGGTGTGCTTATGTTAGAGGAGAGGGGAGTATGGTTTGATGTGTGTTTTGAGTGATGTGGAGAGTGAGATGTGTTTCTTTTGTCCAAACAATCCAAATTCGTCATAATATTCATCCACGTTTTTGGTAACCATAACAACTTAGAAATGTCATAACTTTTAGCTTAAAACTCCAATTAATCTTCCGTTTTTTTAAAAGAACCGTATCGAAGTTAGCTTTCCAATTATATATATTAATAGGTCAAATGCATTCTAAAACTTTCTGTAGAATTGTTTGAGTGTCAGCTATACGAAAGACGAACACGTTTTGGTATTTTTGCGATTTTGGGAGCTTCCGGACACGAAAATGTGATCCGTTTAAAGTTTCGGAAAGCTAATACGAAGGGCTAGAACATACTTTAATCCTAGAATTTAGTGAAGGCCTAATTGGTACAGTATTGATTTTAAGTAGAAGAGTGACTATACGACATAGGCATTTTGTGTAACCTATGAGCCTACGTAGTATGGATATTAAGTGAATGTAGATATCATAGGTTGTCTAGTATATGTATGATATAGTACACACGCACACACACACACACACACACACACACACACACACACACACACACACACACACACACACACACATATATATATATATATATATATATATATATATATATAAAATATATATATATATTTATTTTTATTTTTTTTAAAAAAAAATATATATTTTTTAAAATATATATATATATATATATATATATATATATATATATATATATATATATATATATATATATATATATATATATATATATATATATATATATATATATTATTGTTAGGTAATATTTGTTAGTATGAGTGTTAGTTAGATAGTAGAGGTTAGTATTTTGTTAGATATTTGATATGTTGTTAGATAGTTTGATGTTAGTTATCTAGTATGTTAGATATTGATATGTTAGTATGTTATGTTAGTTCTAGATATTGATATGTTAGCAAGTTAGTCTCTATAGGTTATATGTTAATATTGGTTAAGATGTTATGTTAGTACATTAGATAGTTAGTTAATTAGATATTTGAGAGGTATCTTAGTATCTCATGATACCAAGTTAGTATCTTAAGGTAAATATGAGTTGCCTTTACCTTCAAGTTAAATGATTAGTTTACCTTATGACTAAGGTTGATATTGTATCCTAACATTAGTGAGTTAGTGAGTTAAGGATGTGGTTTAGATTGTTGATATAGAGTTGTAGTTGGATAGTAGATAGCTAAATAAGTTAGAAAAGTTAGATGGTATGATATGAGATAAGTTATGATATGAGTTAGATAGTAGGTAATATATATATGTTAGTATCCTAGATAAGTTAGAGTGTGTGTTAGTGTCTAGAATAGGATACCAAGTGGTATCTTGGTTAGAGTGCTAGTTAGAGTTTAGTAGAGTGGTATTTTAAGGATACCAATATGGTATCTCAAAGTTACCATTTACCTTAAGGTAATTGAATATTTACTTTATTAGGAAGTGAGATATCAAGATACCATGGTACGGTATCGAAATACTAAGATAGGGTTAGAATACCTTGGTAGGGTATTGGGGGTTACGTAGAGTGAGGGTAAAGTAGGTTAAGGTATTGGTTAGAGGCTAAGGTAATGGGTTTACCTTGGTAAGATAATGGGGTAAGAGTTAAGGTAATACCCTATATTTAAGATGAGATAACATGATTAAGATATGGTTAGAATTAGGATAGCTTGGTTGGTAATAGTTAGGAATAGGGTACATGACTTAGGTTTGACCCCGTTTGACCATGGTTGACCGTTTTGACTAAAAGTCAACCAAAAGTCAACTTTAGCCTAAAATTGACTAAAACTTTACCAGAGTTGACCAGTTAACCAAAAGTCAACTGTGAGTCAACCATTGACCTAGTTTGACCTAGAGTAACCTAAGAGTTGACCAGAGTTGACCGGTTGACCAAAAGTCAACTGTAAGTCAATCCTTGACTTAGATTGACTTAGTTTGACTTAGATTGACTTAGTTTGATTTAGATTGACTTAGTTTGACTTAGATTGACTTAGTTTGACTTTATATTGATACAATATTTCATCTTTAGGTCCTCGACGTACTGTATTGGACTCAGTTGACATATTCCACCAGATCTCAGACGAGTACATTCTCTGATAGTATTTTTGTTTTATGATATCGTCTATGTTTCTTTTATTAAGAGTAGATATCCTTGTTCTCTTGTCACATTGTTCACACGGATTGGTATTTGTCTGTATCCCGTCATGAGATGTTATTCCGTGTATTCCTTGGTATACCCTATGCAAGTTTTTCCTGTGCATTGTATAGACACGATTCCTGCGAAGGCTCGCTACCTCCTCGAAGAATCATGTGCCATGACATGTCATTACTAGATCCACTTTACTGGTCGAGGATGGGGGGACTTAGCGTAGATATGTGATCATTTTTTTCTTGTAGTTCATGTTCCCTGAGAGTGTTAGCCATACACTTCACGTATGACTAGCTAGGCCCTTTTTTTCTTGTGCAACTCAAGCCGATCGCATGTTGAAACTAATACTAAACTCACATAGATATAGTTCCAGATTTTCGTACATAATATATACTATTTTCTTGTTCTTAAATTCAGCTACAGTCTTGATATGCCTTACCATGATTCATGTACACATTATTTTACCTTGTATATTCTCTCTATTTACTCCTACATTTTCAATATCGTCTAACTAGAACTATTATTTAAGATTTGTGCTCGTTCTATCCTGACTGGATATGTTAACAAAATTTTATAGATTATGACGATGACGAGTGTCCTACCTACTATGGTCCTCATGACGTAGTTGGCCTAGACTTGGAGACCCTAGTTCAACAAGGGTTAGCTCCAGCCGATGGGGCTTTAGAGTAGCTTAGCTGGGTTAGTTTGGTACTGGACTTTGTCTCTAGATTACATTTTGGCTTGTTATTATTTTAGTATTTTTATTAGAGATTATTGACTCTAGACTTGTATTATTTCTATGTTGGATCTTCTGGATGATATTTCATAATTGTTGTCTTTATCTTTCGGTATCATCTATCTTTCTTAGAGTTTGTGATTGAGTATATTATATTGTCATTGCTTGTCCTCCATTCGAAGTTGACCTTTCTCGACAGGTTTTGATATTATAACTGTTGTTAGATAGTAGACCTAGACAGCATTCTATGTCGTTCCTGCAGCGTAGGCTGGGACGCTGTCACGCACTCGTGCCATTACTCCGGGTGCGGGTCATGACACATTTTTAGTGGTGGCCCACGCAGGTCGAGAGTCGCATTATTACGATATCGTGGTAGGACAATGATTAGTTGTACTGCTGCGCTCCTGCGATAGAAACTGAGGAATAGACTTTAGCAGATAGGTTACTCAATCACAGTCAGGACTATTTGAGAAGATTCCTGGGATGGCCCTTGAGAATCTCATTATAAACTATCTCGAAATTCGATTCCGATAGTTTCTGTCTACTTCTTTGTTCATCGTTGAATTTGATTCTTGGTATTCATTATTGATTTAATTTTCTACCAAGATAACATTATGGGCTAGGTTGCCTCAGTCATGGAATCTAGAGTCTTCTACGGCCATATTAGCTGGTTTGGCAATGAGATAGAGTCTGATTTTGGATATATTTCTCGGGTGTAGGAATTTAAAGTTTTTGTAGCCAAGCTAGCGGCAATACAAAATTTTTAAATACCATAATTCTAGAGATATGTACCTTAGTTGTGGACTCTATTGATTATCGCTGTTGTACTTACTTGCGTAATGAGGATTCTGGTAACATGGTTCTGGATAGACGGGTATGATTATCAAATTTCAGAATAGATACCATATAGATGGTGCCCTAGTATAATGGAATAGAATATTAGTGTGGATGTTACTTTAGTATGATGGATTAGATAGAGGGAGCTAGGCTACCTGTAGCGCAGCACCGTGCCCCGTACCATCAGAGGGATATACCCCAAAGGGGCAGGGCTTTCGCGCTGACAGTCGAGTAGACCGACGCTACGGGTGACGGGTTAGCATGTCTGTTTTTCTGTTCTTCTTTCCATCTTATTGTGTGATTCCATTAGTACCTGTCAAGATGTTTTGTGTTGTGATAGATAGTATAGTGACCCTGATCAAGACCGTGATATCACGACCAGTAGGACTACAATTTGCATGTTTTAGATATAGTTTTCTTGACCTTGATTGTTGGGGGTTTAACCTAGAAGGAGTATGACCATCTTAATTTCGAGAACAAAATTTTTCTAAGGAGGGTAGATTTGTAACCATCACTTTTCTAAAATGAGGGTAATTTTAAACTTTTCTAAAATTGATTATTTAATAATATGTTTAAATCATGTTATTGATTTATTAGTGAATTTTGATTATTTTAATATCATTAAATTAGTGTTTTATGATTTTGTTCTTTGGCTAGTGTAACCTTAGAGCTGCTTAGCCTAGAGACTAACCATGACCATGAAGGCCTAATCCATGTGATTAGATTAGCTAACTACCACTTTTTAGGCTAAGGGTATTTTGGTCATTTTGTGACTTTTGAATTATTTAGGATTTTTATTAATTGGTGAATTTTAGATTATTATAATAATATTTAAATTGATGTATTGTGATTTTAGTCATTTTTCATATTTTAATATTTTGGAAATTTTTATATTTTAATATTGATTTTACGGGATTTGTTTAGTCGGGTTTGAGTTTCGTTTCGTTCTGACTTATGTAAGTGACCCGGGTAGCTTAGACTCTAGACGGGACCCCAAGATTAGTTAGTCATGGCCCACAAATTCCACTAATTAAGTTAGTAAGTTTAGACTAATTCCACTTGTTAGATTGGTTAAGTTAAAGGCTTAAATTTAACCCTTTTGATCCCAAACTTGAACCTAACTTAAAATTAACCAAGATGACTAGTTGAGACATTATTGGGCTTTCCCCCAAGGCCCAAATAGGATTTAATGGCAGTCACTATAGGTAGGTTAGCCTCCCTTCCTTTTATTTCATTCCATCTGGCCACTTTTCTTTCATAAAGTATTCTTCCCCAAATTAGAGAGCTTTCCTCTTTGATTTGATCTCCAAATCTCTTTATTCCTCCACCAAAACTTCCATCCAACCTTCTCATACTATCAAGGGAGGGTGCTAGCAAAGATTTGGATCAAAGTGCAAGAAGGAGTGTCCATTTTGGAAGGATCTTCGTATCGGAGTCGTGTCCTTGAGAGTATCATTGGGATCCCACTCCCTATAGGTATAACCATCTCTCTATTTCACTTTCTCTTCCATTTTTGTTAGTTTTGCATTCATAGGAATCACCCCCATGCATGAACCACCATTAGGAATGTTTTAGAGGCTCTTTTGAGTCCTCTTTAGGAGTTTGTGATAGTTTTGGTGTCCCCCTTGGAGAGATTCCAAAAGGGACACACCATGTGTTTGTGTTTATGCCCCATAGGATTTATTGTCTTTTAATTTCAGATTTACATGTGTTAGAGGATGGATTGATGTTAGTTAGGATGGTTAGAATGAGTTTTAGTTGGATACCCATGGTTAGATCTAAGTGGTTTAGTCTACATGTCATATTTTTAGCCTCAACTTGTTATTTTAGTGTCTCTTTATATAATGGACTGTTTTGTATATATATAATAGGTATGTTAAATATATTTTATATATTTAGATGTGTGTGGATACGTTGTTAGTGGTGTGCTTGTGTTAGAGGAGAGGGGAGTGTGGTTTGATGTGTGTCTTGAGTGGTGTGGAGAGTGAGATGTGTTTCTTTTGTCCAAACAACCCAAAATCGTCATAATATTCATCCACGTTTTTAGTAGCCAAAATAACTTAGAAATGTCATAACTTTTACCTTAGAACTCCGATTAATCTCTCTTTTTTTTTAAAAGAACCGTATCGAAGTTAGCTTTCCAAATATATATTAATAGGTCAAATGCATTCTAAAACTTTCTGTAGAATTGTTTGAGTGTCAGCTATACGAAAGACGAATGCGTTTCGATGTTTTTGCGATTTTCGGAGCTTCCGGACACGAAAATGCGATCCATTTAAAGTTTCAGAAATCTAATACGAAGGACTGCAATATACTTTAATCCTAGAATTTAGTGAAGGCCCAATTGGTACAGTATTGATTTTAAGCAGAAGAGTGACTATACGATATAGGCATTTTGTGTAACCTATGAGCCTATGTAGTATGGATATTAAGTGAATGTAGGTATCATAGGTTGTCGAGTATATGTATGATATAGTACATATATATTATTGTTAGGTAATATTTGTTAGTATGAGTGTTAGTTAGATAGTAGATGTTAGTATTTTGTTAGATATTTGATATGTTGTTAGATAGTTTGATGTTAGATATCTAGTATGTTAGATATTGATATGTTAGTAGGTTATGTTAGTTCTAGATATTGGTATGTTAGCAAGTTAGTCTCTCTAGGTTATATGTTAATATTGGTTAAGATGTTATGTTAGTACATTAGATAGTTAGTTAATTAGATATTTGAGGGGTATCTTAGTATCTCATGATACCAAGTTAATATCTTAAGATAAATATGAATTGCCTTTACCTTCAAGGTAAATGATTAGTTTATCTTATGACCAAGGTTGATATGGTATCCTAGTGTTAGTGAGTTAGTGAGTTAAGGATGTGGTTTAGATTGTTGATATAGAGTTGTAGTTGGATAGTAGATAGGTAATAAGTTAGAAAAGTTAGATGGTATGATATGAGATAAGTTATGATATGAGTTAGATAGTAGGTAATAGATATATGTTAGTATCCTAGATAAGTTAGAGTGTGCGTTAGTGTCTAGAATAGGATACCAAGTGGTATCTTGGTTAGAGTGCTAGTTAGAGCTTAGTAGAGTGGTATTTTAAGGATACTAATATGGTATCTCAAAGTTATCATTTACCTTAAGGCAATTGAATATTTACTTTATTAGCAAGTGAGATATCAAGATACCATGGTACGGTATCGAGATACTAAGATAGGGTTAGAATACCTTGGTAGGGTATTGGGGGTTACGTAGAGTGAGGGTAAAGTAGTTTTAGGTATTGGTTAGAGGCTAAGGTAATGGGTTTACCTTGGTAAGGTAATGGGGTAAGAGTTAAGGTAATATCTTATATTTAAGATGAGATAACATGATTAAGATATGGTTAGAATTAGGATAGTTTGGTTGGTGTCACCTCCGTTTTTCGTTATACGTATTTTCAGTATACGTGTACGGAATTTCGACCCGTAATCAGACTTGTCTAGCTTAATCTTGCAAGACTTGGTTTATTTTAGTTTATTTTGACTTTCGGCTTGGGTTGGTTTGTTTGGTTTAGGGTGGTTCATCATGAACCCAACCCCTTACCTACCACCATCTCCATTTAAAGCCCAACCCTTTCTCTCTCTTTACTACTTTCTCACTTTTTCATTTACTCCTTCTTCTTCCTTATAACTCTCTCCACCTACCAAGAGCTTAGGCAAGTGCACCTTGCTTCCACATGAGAACCCATTTTTATGGTTCACTTTTCTTCCTTTCATGATTCTAAGATAGTTTAGAACTTGGTATTTTTACATTTGGAAGTTTTATTTTTTGTAGATCTAGAAATTTGCCATTCTCAGATTTTGGTAGTTTTGATCTATCAAACTTCCTTATTTTCAAGTTTTGATTCGTTCCAGATTGTTGAGATTTTTGTTATACCCCATTTTGATCTATGGAAGTCCCATTTTTGGCTTAGATTGAAGGTTTCAGGGAATTGGGAGTTCTGGAGGTTCTTTACGCCCACGTTCATTCGTGCCAACGTAGTATCAAACTCTACGCCCATGTTTATTCGTGTCAGCGTGAATCTAGATTACGCAAGTCAAGATTGTTTAACGCGTAAAACAAAGTCTACCCTGCCTTGGCGTAAAATAAGTTTCACGCGTAGACTTTATTCCTTTACACATACTTCCCTTACGCGTAGACTTTATTCCTTTATGCATACTTCCCTTACGCATAGACTTTATTCCTTTACGCGTACTCCTTCATGCATACTCCTTTGGTGTACTTCCCTTGGCGTACTCCTCTGGCTTGGCATACTTCTCTTGGCTTACTCCTCTGGCTTGGCGTACTCCTTTGGCGTACTTCCCTTGGCCTACTCCTCTGGCTTGGTATACTCCTTTGGCGTACTTCCCTTGGCGTACTCCTCTGGTTTAGCGTACTCTCCTTGGCGTACTCCTTGGCGTACTCCCCTGTCCGGAGGCTTCTTAGCACTAGCGTATCGTACCCCTTGCCAGGTGCAGTATGGCCCTGGCAGCCATTGCCCTAGATTCACCCTTATTGGGCGCGTGGCACCCCTTATTATATCCTTACGCATTTTGACATGAACTTGATATAATCATGATAGGTTAATATTGTAATGATAATTTGTACACGGCATGATTTTGTGACAACTCATGATAGTGGCCCGTCGTGGCGCGCTCCTAACAAGTAACAAGTACAAGTAACATGACATGATGGTGACATGTTGTGGTGCACCCTTGACAAGTAATCCTGACATGAACTCATGAACACCGTTGCGACGGTTATCTTGACCTGCTAAGTAATGTTGACATGTAACCTTGAACGTCGTTGTGACGGCTACCTCGACTCGCTAAGTAAATTCTCGTCTTGACACCGTGGGTGCTTGCTTGAAACCTGTTTGTACAAGCTACTAGTCTAGTCTCGTCTTGCACCATGTCTAGGACATGAGTCCCTGGTTACCACGGTCAGGGATTCATACTGAATCTGACTAGGGTTAATGACTAGATTGATCAAGTAGTTCATTCTAAGGGAGATTTTCCCAGTTACAGGTGATCCCGTTATCCCGGCCACACCTGATGGACTTGTAGTCTGCCGTCGAGTAGGGCACATTTTCAGTCTACTGTCATGTGGGACATACTCATGAAACAAGCACAAGGTACACTGTTATGTGTCGCACTTTAAGCCATCTAATAATTTTGAATAGCTTTGATAATCAACCTCGTTTGGATAACCTGGATAACTGTAGGGCCTGTGACTGCTGGAACATCTCATTGCATCTTACTAGTAATTAGGCTTGTGAGAACCCTAGCTAGTTAAAGTATCAAGCCGTACTCATTGCTTGGCCGTGATTGATTGGATGGAGTCCAGTCCAGTCTAGTCTTGTCCTGATCCTGTACAAGATTGTTGCATAACATGATTGCTTATGCTTTACCTTATCGATAAATGGTGAAAAACCAAGTTCCGTTCAAATGAAGGGTTACAACCCCGGTCCTTGTTTGGTTTAAGGGTTGTAACTTGGTTATCTGAATAGTCCCATGGTTATCTTATCGTATATCATCATGATTTTTCCATATCTCCAGTCTTTTATTATATAATTGTGTTTTTGTGCTAATTGCTGCTTTTAGTTCTTAAGTGAAGCCTGTCACGACCCGCACCCGCTATAAGGGCACGTGTACGTGACAACGCCCAGCCCTCACCGTAAAAACGGCATGGAACGCTGTAGGTTTTCTACTCTAACAACAGTTTATATATATATCAAAACCTGTCGAGAATATGGTCAACTCCGAACGGAGGACAAGCAATGATAATATATGAGTGCTCAATCACAACTCTAAGATGATAAAGTAAAGACTGAAAGATAAAGACAACATGACAATAAAATATAACCTGTCAAGTCCAAACACAAATAATATACAAGTCCAAGTCTCTAATACAAGCCAAAATAATAACAGTCTCAAAAGTAACTGGAGACAAGGTCCAGTACAAATAACTCTAACTAAGCAGTAGGTAAAGTCTCGTCAGGCGGAGCTAAGCCCTACTGGACCAAGGTCTCCAAGTCTAACCCCACTACGTCATCCGGACCATAGTAGGTACTATAATCCCCCTCATCAGGATCTGTAATATTTTGTCAACATATCCAGTCAGGATGGAACGAGTACAATCAACTAACAACAGTTCACAAGATATGACAAAAGCTATAAGACTGTAGATAGAGAGTATATACAAGAAATCATGGAATGTACATGTGAGTGGTCAACTGTCCAAGTTTAATAGAATTTGGGACTAAATTGGATAAAGTGTTGACCCATAGTTGACTTTTGGTCTAAAAAGTCAACCGTGGTCAACCAAGGTCAAGACTAGGTCTAGGCGACTATTTCTAATCATTACCAACCCTTACAACCCATATCCGAGTCCATCTTGGACTCCGAAACCCGTATCTTGGCCGTGGGCCAATATCCTAAATTTACCCTTTACAAAGGTAAATTTCTAGCCTAGGTGAATACCAAGTTAGCCTACCTACGCTTGGTATTTCGACCCGTGCTTCCTAGGGTAGTAGGATACTAGCCTATACGTTCATTACCTACCAAGATTCCTAGGTAGAGTGGACGTCTAGTCCATCTTACGGCCTATTGCCGATATCTTGAATATCTCAAGATACGCAATGGTACGGCGCGATACCGTCGTTCTAAAATCCCGATTTCAACTCGGAAGCCTACCCGCAAAGTCTAATTTATATAATCTAGGTCTCCCCCAAGTTTCAACTCATTCCGACACTTGGTGCTCAATTTCACCATCTAACTCAAACTCCTCTAAATTGTATTTCCTACACTTCTACTTCTCATTCTCCTTCTAAATCCTATTCTTCTAATTCTCCTTCCTTCTCCTAATTCTAATTCTTCTTCTTAATCTCTTAACTATTTACCTATATATATATATATATATATATATATATATATATATATATATATATATATATATATATATATATATATATATATATATATACATATATATGGGGGGGTTAAATAGGGGTTAAGGGGGGTATATAGGAGCTACTGCTGCTACTGCCCTATATGCTGCTGCTGTTGCTGCTGGCAATACTACTGCTGCTGCTGCAGCTGATACTGCTACTGCTCCTGCAGTTTCTTATTCTTCTTATTCTTCTTACTTCCTCTACTCCTCCTTCCTATATATATATATATATATATATATATATATATATATATATATATATATATATATATATATATATATATATATATATATATATATGGCTTAATTGCACTTTGCTACCCTCAATTATTACCATTTTTCAACTTTGTACCCTAAACTATTTTTTGTAACAATTTGGTACCCAGATGTTATTTTGGACTAAAATGCCCCTACCCCTACCCTAACCCTCCCCCCTGCACGCTCCGGCCGTCCCCCCTGCTCACTCCGGCCGCCCCCCCTGCTAGCTCCCCCCCCCCCCCCCGCCCCCCACCCCCCCCTGCTCGCTCCGGCCGCCCGCCCGCCCCCGCCTCTCCCCTAGGCCGCGGCAGCACGGGAGGAGGGGGCTGGGGAGGGAGGGCGGGGCGGGAGGCGGGGCAGGGGGTGGCCGAAGCTAGCAGGGGGGGTGGGGGCGGTGGGGGCGGAGCTAGCAGGGGGGGTGGGGCGGCCAGAGCTAGCAGGGGGGGTGGCCGGAGTGGGGAAGGGGGGTGGAGGAAAGGAAGAGGGAAGGGCATTTCGGAATTTTTGAAAAATTAGGTATCAAGTTGAAAAAAAATAATAGTTGAGGTACCAATTTGTTACGAAAAAAAGTTTATGGTATCAAGTTGAAAAGGCGGAATAGTTGAGGGTAGCAAAGTGCAATTAAGCCAATATATATATATATCCCACTATATATATATATATAGACACACACACATCTATATGTAAATACACACACACACATACACATTTATATATAGACACACACACACACACACACACACACACACTCTCACACACTCTCTCACACAAACACACACACTCTCACTCTCACACACCACCACCATTCTCATGACACCAAATACATATCAATATATATACACACACACACACACACACACACACACACACACACACACACACACACACACATATATATATATATACATACACACTCTAATATATATACCACAAAAAAAAAAAAAAAAAAAAATATATATATATATATATATATATATATATATATATATATATATATATATATATATATATATATATATATATATATATATATACCACTCTAATTAGAAAACCCCCAAATAAATCTCTAACCTAGATTTTTAGGAAAACCTATAAAATCTATGGGAAAAAATGTAGAGAATCATCTTCTCTACATTTATTGTAAAGGAATAAATGAAATAGAGAAATTAATGGGAATTTAATGGGCTTACCTAATGGATTTCCTTTGAAGAAGAAGCTTGGAAAAGAAAGAAATGAAATGGAGAGGGAGAGATAACTTAGGAGTGAAGAAAGAGAGAGAGGGAGGGGGGGTGCTCCACTTCATGGCCGGCCAAGGGGGCCCTATTGGGTTTGGGTGGGGATCCACTAAGCCTCCAACCCAATAAACTTAGTTTGGGTTCGGTTCGGGTTTGGTTCGGTTCGGTTTGTTTCGGTTTAATCCTAAATCAACTAATTAAGTCTCTAAATGACTAGTTAAGCCATGGGAGTGTGGTTTATTGGTTTCTAGTCTAATTAGGATGGTATGTGGGCCAAATCCAGCTAGTATGTGGGTCCCACTAGTGTCCAGGCTACCCGAGTCTCCAACTTAAGTCCGAATTGGATAAAATCCAAACCAAATCAAACAAATCCCTAAAAATCATATAAAATCAAATAAAATTCCTAAAAATTATAAAACTTGGAAAATAACGAAAATACCCCTATTTTGAAAACTGTGGGTTACAAATCTACCCTCCTTAAAAACTTTCGTCCTCGAAATTGAATGAGAACTAACACAACAATCATGAATTGAACAAGGAAAAAAAGAAAGAATTTTACCTCAAGGCTCGAAGAGATATGGGAATCGCTCCAGCATGTCATCCTCTCTCTCCCAGGTAGACTCACCTGGAGAGTGGTGTCTCCATGCAACGCGAACCAAGGGAATGACCTGGTTCCGGAGCACCTTCTCTCTTCGGTCCAAGATCTCAACCGGCTTCTCTGGATAGCTGAGTGTCGGTCCCACTTCGATCTCGGAGTGGTCCAAGACGTGACTGGGATCTGTCACGTACCGTCTCAGCTGCGACACGTGGAACACACAGTGCACTCCCTCTAGTACGGGCGGTAACTCCAGTCGGTAAGCCACTGCACCGACCCTGCCCAAGATACGGAATGGTCCGATGTATCGTGGACTAAGCTTCACGCCGCCACCAAAACGAATCGTGCCACGCGTCGGAGAAATTCGCAGGAACACAAGATCGTCAACCTAGAACAAAAACACAAGACTTAGAGCTTGATCTAAAACAGTCACAATCAGACTCAAATACTAAAAAAATCTAAACTATACCTCAAACTCCAATGGCCTCCGGTGGCTATCGGCCCAATGCCGCTGCCTATCCTGCGCCACCCGAAGTCTATCTCTGATAACCCTGACCTTCTCTGCAGCATCCACTACCATCTCAGGGCCAAGCAAAACTCTCTCGCCGACAACATCCCAAGACAAGGAAGTACGGCACCTCCGTCCATATAGAGCCTCGAAAGGTGACATCTCTATACTGGCTTGGTAGCTGTTGTTGTAAGAAAACTCTACCAAGTGAATGTGGTCCTTCCAAGATCCCCCGAAGTCCAAGACACAGGTACGCAGCATATCCTCGAGGGTCTGAATCATCCTCTCCGACTGCCCGTCTGTCTGGGGGTGGTATGTGGTACTGAACTTGAGCGATGTGCCCAAGCTAAGCTGCAAACTCCTCCAGAAGTGGAAAGTGAATCGGCTATCCCGATCCGAGACTATACTCACTGGAACCCCGTGCAATCGGACTATCTGCCGCACGTAGATCTCTGCCAACCTCTCCGTAGACAAACCCACCTTGAAAGGCAAAAAGTGAGCCGATTTGGTCAATCGATCAACAATGACCCAAATCGCATCCTTCCCTCCTGGAGAGCGCGGAAGCCCAGATACAAAGTTCATAGTGATATGCTCTCACTTCCACTCAGGAATGGGTAGTGGCTGGAGCAATCCACCGGGTCTCTGCCTCCCGGCCTTTACCTGCTGGAACACCAAGCATCTCGAAACGAACTGAGCTACCTCACGTTTCATGCCATACCACCAAACATGCTGTCTCAAGTCTCTATACATCTTGTTGGCTCCTGGATGCATAGAGTACTGAGAACGGTGCGCCTTCTGAAGAACCTCCTCCCGAAGTCCTCCGCTCGGCACACACAATCTGGTACCATGCCTCAACGACCCATTCCCCGCTATAGAGAACTCATCTAACAGTCCTGCCCGAACCTGCTCCCTGATGACTCTCAGAGCCTCATCCTCAAACTGAGCTGTCCTGACTCTGTCCATCAGCTCCGACTGCACCTGGAGACCCCACATCTGCGCCTCGAACCCAGGAACTATCACCTCTATGCCCAAACTCTCCAAATCTGCCAGAAGGTGACGATCCATCGTCAAACACATGGCTATGGGATACCTGCTCAAAGCATCCGCAACCACGTTGGCCTTCCCCGGATGGTACTGTAAGGATATATCAAAATCCTTTATCAGCTCTAACCATCGTCTCTGCCTCATATTCAGCTCCTTCTGGGTAAACACGTACTTCAAGCTCTTGTGATCTGTATAGATCTCAACTCGCTCTCCGTACAGATAGTATTTCTACAGCTTCAAAGCAAAGATGACCGCTGCCAGCTCCAGATCGTGGGTAGGGTAGTTCCTCTCATAAGGATGTAACTGCCTAGATGTATAGGCAATCACCTTCCCGTGCTGCTGAAGAATGCAACCCAAACCCCGTCCTGAAGCATCACTGTAGATCGTATAACCACCAGATCCAGATGGCAGCGTCAAGATAGGAGCTGTAGTCAACCTCGCCTTCAGCTCCTCGAAGGCAGCCTGGCACTCCTCGGACCAAACAAACTCCTCGTCCTTCCTGGTAAGGCGGGTCATCGGCTGGGCAATCCTGGAAAAGTCCTGCACGAACCTCCGGTAATAACCTGCTAGACCCAAAAAACTCCGAACCTCTACTACTGAGCTCGGCGTAGACCAGGACTCCACTGTAGAAATCTTCTTCGGATCCACTGAAATCCCCTCGCCAGAGACAACATGGCCTAGGAACTCCACGCGATCCAAGAAGAACTCGCACTTGGACAGCTTCCCATACAGCTGCTCCCTCCTGAGAGTGTCCAACACAATCCTTAGGTGCTCCCCGTGCTCTTCTGGTGTCTTCGAATAGATGAGAATGTCATCAATGAAGACCACCACGAACTTGTCAAGGTACTGATGAAATACCTTGTTCATCAAGTTCATGAATACCGTCGGGGCGTTGGTCAACCCAAACGGCATGACGGTATACTCATACTGGCCATAGCGAGTCTGAAATGCAGTCTTCGGAATGTCATCCTGCTTCACCTTCACCTGATGGTACCCGATACGTAAGTCGATCTTCGAGAACACCCTCGCCCCGCTCAACTGGTCGAACAAGTCATCAATCCTTGGCAAAGGATACTTGTTCTTGATAGTAAGGTTGGTGAGCGCCCTGTAATCAATACACAGACGTACCGTACCATCCTTCTTGGGGACGAAAAGAACTGGCGCTCCCTAAGGTGAAGAACTAGATCGAATAAAGCCCTTGTCCTCCAGCTCGTCGACCTGTCTTTTCAGCTCCGCTAACTCACTGTTGTTGATTCTATAGACGTGCTGGGAGATAGGCTCAGCGCCCGGCACTAGGTCTATAGAAAACTCAACATCACGATCTGGCAGCATCCCGGGCAACTCCTCGGAAAAGACATCCAAGAACTCAGCAATGAGTGGATGTGGCAACACCAGCCCCGCCAACAACGCTCCGCAGAATCCATCTCCCTACTCTGCTGTACCCCTGGTGAACTCATACTCCGGCTCTTCCGACGGCCTAAACAGAATCCTGCCCCCTCTGCAGTCGATGCTAGCGTGGTGCATGTTCAACCAGTCCATACCGAGTACCACATCGTAACTCGGAAGTGGCATTACGAGCAAACATGCACTCAGCTCCCGGCATCTCAAATAAACTCTCCGCCCCTTGTAAACATTATTAACCAGGATGATGCCATTCCCAGTCATAATCTTGCAAGTCCTACCAAGATACTCAGCAATGATATTGTGCCTAAGAGCAAAAGAAACAGACACAAAACTGTGCGTAGCACCAGAATCAAACAAGGCTAAAGCTAGAAAAGAATCGAGCAGAATAGAACCTGCGACAACATCTGCAATAGACTCCATCTCCTCGACTGTAAGAGCAAAGGCTCTACCCAGACCACCCCGCTGCTGGTGGTGCTGTACAAACCGCTGCTGCTGGGTCGAAAGTGGACCCCTCGGCTGCACTACAGGTACTCTCGTCGGTGCCCCCTGAGCTGCTACCTCTCCACGGGCCACCCTACGAGGGTTCGCAGTACAATCCCTCAACTGATGTCCGACGGCACGACAATAGAGGCACACCCCCAGCCTCTTCCGGCAGACCTCCCAGATGTGACCAGGCTTCTTGCCGTAGTTACAAGGAGCCTCATGCTGTGCCTGTCTCTGCTGAGTGTGCTGTACCTGCTGAACCGGTGCTCTGGCCTGAACCTGCGGCTGGTGATGCTGGAAAGAACGATGCTGAAGCTGAGGGCGCTTAGCAGCCCCCGCGCTGCTAGTAGCCCCCGAGAAAAGATCATACTCCCTCTTGGGCTTCAAGCCCCACTCCTGCTCTACCTTGCGGGCCTCCGCGTAGATCTGGATATAAGTCTCAAAGAAGGAGGGAATGAGGATCTTGATATCCCAAGTGAGCCCCTCCCTGAAATGGCTCGCCCTGATCTCCGGGTCTCGAACCATGTACTTCGCGTATCGGCTCAGACGGCCGAACTCTACGGCGTACTCCTCCACAGATAAACTGCCCTGCTGCAGATCCTGGAACTGCCGCACCAGGTCGATCTTGTCCATGGAGGAAAAGAACTTCTCCTTGAAGAGAAGCTTGAACTCTGCCCAAGTATGGCCCTCTCTAGCTAGGGCTGGCTCATTTCTGAACCAGGTGCGTGCAATGTCTAGCAACTGCAAACCTACCGCCTCGACCTTCAGGTCGTCTGCCAGGTGGGAGGCCCTCATCTGCCACTCGATATCCTCGAGCCAATCATCGGCATAGACCACACCCTCGATCCAGCTAAAGTCACGGGGCCCGAGCTTTTTGAAGTCCTGGATATCTCCGTACCTAGTACGCGTCTCCTGATGCGGAGCCCTCTG
The DNA here is from genome assembly GCA_029216955.1 of Iris pallida. NCBI lineage: Eukaryota > Viridiplantae > Streptophyta > Magnoliopsida > Asparagales > Iridaceae > Iris > Iris pallida. The sequence continues at coordinate 4,682,484 of JANAVB010030420.1, read as the reverse complement.
CTCCACGGTTGCAAGGGCCAACTGATGGGCATCCTCCATGCCCTGACGCATCGCGTCTATCTGCCTCTGCTAAGCCTCGGCCTGGGCTCTCTGAGTCTCCAGCATCTGCTGGAGGAAAGTAAGCATCTGTCCAATATCTGTAGGCAGAGGAGGTAGAGGTGGAAGTATGTCTGCAACTGGCGGAGGAATCCGCTGCGCAGGAGGAGGAAGAGCGCCCGTATCAACCACTGGTACTGCGGCCGGAAAAGTCGTAGCAACCCTGGGGTCAGCCCTCGTAACTAGCGGAGGAGCGCCCCCAAGAGCTGCTGCCGACACCCCGACTGCAGCAGGAGTGTCTGGATCAGGTCCGCGAGTCATAGCAGACCTCTCCGCGTCCGCGGACTCAGGATATTGGGACCTGGTCTGCACCATCCTGAAGATAGAAATAAAGAAGGAAATCAATATGGCACGGGAAATATTATATCAAGGAGGACAATTAGAATGCAAAATCAATATCAAAAATGGTAAGCAAGATAAGCAAGGAAAGATCCTACTGTGATTGAGTACTCTTAGCCTACCACCTCCTATATGTAACACAGGCTCGTAGTCAACACTCTAAGACGAGTGCCGCCACGACATCGCACTAATTGTGACTTCAGGACCTGTATGGGCCACCACTAAAAACGTGTCACGACCCGCACCCGCTATAAGGGCACGTGTACGTGACAACGTCCAGCCCTCATCGTAAAAACGGCGTGGAACGTTGTAGGTTTTCTACTCTAACAACCGTTTATATATATCAAAACCTGTCGAGAATATGGTCAACTCCGAACGGAGGACAAGCAATGATAATATATGAGTGCTCAATCACAACTCTAAGATGATAAAGTAAAGACTGAAAGATAAAGAAAACATGACAATAAAATATAACCTGTCAAGTCCAAACACAAATAATATACAAGTCTAAGTCCAAGTCTCTAATACAAGCCAAAATAATAACAGTCTCAAAAGTAACTGGAGACAAGGTCCAGTACAAATAACTCTAACTAAGCAGTAGGTAAAGTCTCGTCAGGCGGAGCTAAGCCCTGCTGGACCAAGGTCTCCAAGTCTAACCCCACTACGTCATCCGGACCGTAGTAGGTACTGTAATCTCCCTCATCAGCATCTGAAATATTTTGTCAACATGTCCAGTCAGGATGGAACGAGTACAATCAACTAACAACAGTTCACAAGATATGATAAAAGCTATAAGACTGTAGATAGAGAGTATATACAAGAAATCATGGAATGTACATGTGAGTATCATGGCAAGGTAAGCTGTAAATCTAGAGCTAGAACAAGGCAAGTAACACTGATCATGGCATGTACAAGAATCAAGAATTATCTATCTAGGTGTGTGAGTACTAGCTTCGATATGTGGTCGGCTTGGGTCTGAACAAGGTCTAATGATCCACCCATCCTACGTGGAGTGTAGGATTGGTATCATTCAAGGTCTACAAGAATAAATAAGGCGAATAATGACCACATATCTACACTAGTGCTCCCCGTCCACGACTGGTAGAGTGGATCCAAACAAGACACGTCACGACGCGGGATTCTACGAGAAGGGAGCAAGTCTCCTCAAGAATCAGCGTCCATGTACTGCACAAGAACTACAAGGGGCTTGCACAAGACATACCAAGATAACAAGGAATAACATCTCATGTCGGGATCCATGAATACCAATCCGTATGACCAATGTGTCGAGAACAAGCATATCTACACTAATTACATGAATTATAACAATCATTGTAAATTGAAGAAGTGTCAGAGAATGTACTCGCCTGTAATATAATGAAAATTGTCAACGGGATCCAATACAGCGTCTCGAGAACCTATAGAGAACAAGACGTATCAATACTATGTTTTAGGAAGTAAAGTCAATTCAAATTAAACCATATTAAGTCATTCTAGGTCAAGACAAGTCTAGTTAGGTCAACCTTGGTCATAGGAGAACATTGGAAGTCAACCCTTATCAAACTAGGTCAAAAGTTGACTTACAGTTGACTTTTGGTCAACGGGTCAACTCCGGTCAACTCTAGGTCAACCCTAGGTCAATCCTAGGTCAATGGTGACTAACAGTTGACTTTTGGTCAACTGTCCAAGTTTAATGGAATTTGGGACTAAATTGGGTAAAGTGTTGACCCATAGTTGACTTTTGGTCTGAAAAGTCAACCGTGGTCAACCAAGGTCAAGACTAGGTCTAGGCGACTATTTCTAATCATTACCAACCCTTACAACCCATATCCGAGTCCATCTTGGACTCCGAAACCCGTATCTTGGCCGTGGGCCAATATCCTAAATTTACCCTTTACAAAGGTAAATTTCTAGCCTAGGTTAATACCAAGTTAGCCTACCTACGCTTGGTATTTCGACCCGTGCTTCCTAGGGTAGTAGGATACTAGCCTATACGTTCATTACCTACCAAGATTCCTAGGTAGAGTGGACGTCTAGTCCATCTTACGGCCTATTGCCGATATCTTGAATATCTCAAGATACGTAATGGTACGGCGCGATACCGTCGTTCTAAAATCCTGATTTCAACTCGGGAGCCTACCCGCAAAGTCTAATTTATATAATCTAGGTCTCCCCCAAGTTTCAACTCATTCTGACACTTGGTGCTCAATTTCACCCTCTAACTCAAACTCCTCTAAATTGTATTTCCTACACTTCTACTTCTCATTCTCCTTCTAAATCCTATTCTTCTAATTCTCCTTCCTTCTCCTAATTCTAATTCTTCTTCTTAATCTCCTAACTATTTACCTATATATATATATATATATATATATATATATATATATATATATATATATATATATATATATATATATATGGGGGGGTTATATAGGGGTTAAGGGGGGTATATAGGAGCTACTGCTGCTCCTAAAAGCTACTGCTGCTGCTGTCCTATATGCTGATGCTGCTGCTGGCAATACTGCTGCTGCTGCTGCTGCAGCTGATACTGCTACTGCTCCTGCAGTTTCTTATTCTTCTTCTTCTTCTTACTTCCTCTACTCCTCCTTCCTATCTCTCTCTCTCTCTCTCTCTCTCTCTCTCTATATATATATATATATATATATATATATATATATATATATATATATATATATATATATATATATATATATATATATATATAATATATCTATCTATCCCACTATATATATATATATATAAACACACACACATCTATATGTAAACACACACACACACATACACATTTATATATAGACACACACACACACACACACACACACACACACACTCTCTCTCACACAAGCACACACACTCTCACGCAAACACACACACACTCTCACACACTCTCTCACACAAACACACACACTCTCACTCTCACTCTCACACACCACCACCATTCTCATGACACCAAATACATATCAATATATATATATATATATATATATATATATATATATATATATATATATATATATATATATATATACCACTCTAATTAGAAAACCTCCAAATAAATCTCTAACCTAGATTTTTAGGAAAACCTATGAAATCTATGGGCAAAATGTAGAGAATCATCTTCTCTACATTTATTGTAAAGGAATAAATGAAATAGAGGAATTAATGGGAATTTAATGGGCTTACCTAATTGAAGAAGAAGCTTGGAAAAGAAAGAAATGAAATGGAGAGGGAGAGATGACTTAGGAGTGAAGAAAGAGAGAGTGGGGGGGGGGGGTGCTCCACTTCATGGCCGGCCAAGGGGGCCCTATTGGGTTTGGGTGGGGATCCACTAAGCCTCCAACCCAATAAACTTAGTTTGGGTTCGGTTCGGGTTTGGTTTGGTTCGGTTTGTTTCGGTTTAATCCTAAATCGACTAATTAAGTCTCTAAATGACTAGTTAAGCCATGGGAGTATGGTTTATTGGTTTCTAGTCTAATTAGGATGGTATGTGGGCCAAGCCCAGCTAGTATGTGGGTCCCACTAGTGTCCAGGCTACCCGAGTCTCCAACTTAAGTCCGAATTGGATAAAATCCAAACCAAATCAAACAAATCCCTAAAAATCATATAAAATCAAATAAAATTCCTAAAAATCATAAAACTTGGAAAATGACGAAAATATCCCTAATTCGAAAACTGGGGGTGACAAAGCCTCCCTTATGGCACTTGCTCTTTCTGGGGTCTGATCCAGCTGGTTTTGTATGACCATATTTCGGAGGACCCAAGGATCTCCCAGCCTTCCAGCCAGATGGTGAACACTAGGCACAACCCTGGCAACTAGTAGATTTTATTTTTCTCTTCCATTCTATTATAAATTATTCTTTTGAGACGTTTAGCCGCCGAGCAAGTGTTAGCTCGTGTTAAATTTATATTCCTGTCTGCCTAAGGGCCGTAACATGGTTGATAAATTCTAGGGTTGATCATGTATGACTTAAACTCTTGCTAGTCTTCGCATTTTGTATGACTAGCTTCTTGGTCATCTGAATATGTAATATATGGGACGCCTTACTTTGTATGTCTGATGATCTACCATCTTGTTACATTTACTTGCTTGCTTGAGATTGAGACACTAGGCTTGTTCTTGACCTTAAGAGACTATTGGCTTGTAGTTAAACTCTCATGTATCTAGACAGTCGTGACCTTATATCAAGGTGGAATTCACTTTAATATACGTAGCTGGCTGTGTCTGTCCCCCGCTCTCCAATATTCTGGTTCTGGGGCATGACACGATTTAAGTGGTAGCCCATACATGTCTTGTAAATCAAGATATGTGAGGGTTTCACGAATTAGATGTCTCAATCAGCACTCACCTTTGATCTTTACTCGTGTCTTCTAATCTTTCCAAAATCTTGATCTGATCACATGTTTATATCCTTGATCTATCATGGTCCTTCCTTATTGTTCACCATGTCGTTTCTTCAGCGGCATTGTTTCTGGTCCTACTGATCAACAAGACGGAGCACCTTTAGTGAACCAGCAGCAACCTGGAGACCAAGCCTAGCACTCAAGGGTAGCCTCCAGAGTCATGCCTATTGGGGTCAAGAGCCACCAGTTCAGCCAGTCCAGCCTGCAGAAACTGACGATGGAACCCTGGTGGGACTCATCAGGGAATTGCTTTGTTACGCTCCAGAACCAGAATACTGGAGAGCGGGAGCGTACATAGCCAGCTACGTATATTAAAGTGCAACCTACCTCGCTATACGGTCACGGCTGTCTAGATACATAGAGGGTTTAACTACAATCCATCAGTCTTCTATGGTCATGAACAAGCCTATTGTCTCAATTACGAGCAAATAGTAACAGTCACAAGATATTAGAACATCAAATATACAATAGTAAGGCGTCCTATACATTACATATTGGATGATCATGAAGCTAGTCATACAAAATGTCAGGACTAGCAAGAGTTTTAGTCAATACATGATCAACCCTAGGATTTACCAATCATGTTACAGTCCGTAGGCAGACAGTAAGTAAAGGTGCAATCGAGCTAACACGTGCTCGTCGGCTAAACGTCTCAAAAGAATAATTTTATAATAAAGTGGGAGGACAAAAGAAACCCACTCGTTGCCAGGGTTACACTTGGTAGTCACCATATGGCTGGAAAGTAGGTAGATCCTCTGGAGCTGCTCCAATATCTGGCCATACAAAACCAGCTGGGTCAGACCCCAGAAAAAGCAAGTGCCACAAGAAGGCTTCATTTAGGAACTAAAACTAGCATATCAGAATGAATATTAAAGATAGTAAATAAGAACTGGTAATAACAGGTACAACAATAATAAATTGAGTACGAAAAAACCATTCAAGTAGCCAGATTGGAACCCTTAAACCAAACAAGGACCGGGGTTGCAGTCCTTCACCTGAATAGGATCCCGTCTCAAATACTGTTGATAGGGTAATAAGACAATAAACGAAGAGAAGACACAGAACTGTTCCGGGAACCAGGTTACAACCCTTAAACCAAACAAGGACCGGGGTTGTAACCCTTCGCCTGAACAGAACTGGTCCCTTGATCTTTATTGTTAAGGCCATCATAATAAATCATGCTATTGAAGTAAGGTAAAACATGACGAGCATGGCATGAGATGCAATAAGATAATAAACGAAGAGAAGACACAGAACTGCTCTGGGAGCCAGGTTACAACCCTTAAACCAAACAAGGACCGGGGTTGTAACCCTTCGCCTGAACAGAACTGGTCCCCTGATCTTTATTGTTAAGGCAAGCATAATAAATCATGTCCTGTCATAATCTTATACAGGATCAGGACAAGTCGAAGCTGGGCTAGATTTCATTCAATCAATCACGGCCAAGCAAGGAGTATGGCTTGATACTTTAACTAACTAGGGTTATCACAAGTCTAATTACTAGCAAGATACAATGGGATCATCCCACAGCCACAATTCCTGCAGCCCATCCAGGTTATCCAGGTCGAATGTCCATTTACGAAGGGTGCAACACTAGACGGTGTGCTGGAAATGTGCCCTACTCATCGGTAGGTACAAGTCCACTTAGTACGCCCAGATAACGGGATTGTCTGTAGCTGGGAAAATCCCTTCATGACTACTGAATCGTTCTAGTTAATTAGTCTTAGTCAATTTTAGTAGGTACCCCTGACCGTGGTACTCAGGGATCTCCATCCTAGACATGATGCAAGACAGTACCAGTTTATTTGTACAAACACAATCACCCACGGTATCCAGGTCTTTCATACTTGTTATGTCAGGCTAGCTGCCATAACAGCATGTCGAGATATATCATGTCAGTTTACTTGTCAAGAGTGTGCCACAGCGGGCCACTATCGTGTTCTATTTTCACATTATCATGAATGAGAGAAACGTGCATAAAATAACTAGTGACATATTCTTGAAGCCAAGGAAAAGAACTACAACTTTCATGTTTTGAGTTTTTTAAGATTCTAGCTACAAAATAACTTAAACAGGCAAAAACAGTGAAATAGAGCAATTTCGGCGCATGGGATTCCTGCACATCCGCGCGTGGGAATTCCTGCACATCCGCGCATGGGAATTGCTGCGCATCCGCACGTGGGAATTCCTGTACATCCGTGCGTGGCAATTCCTGCACATCCGTGCGTGGGAATTCCTGCACATCCGCGCATGGAAATTCTTGAACATCCGTGCATGGGAATTCCTGCACATCCGTGCGTGAGAATTCCTGCACATTAGCGCATGGGAAACTCATGTTGCGTCTTCATTACATGCGCGTAAGGAACCTACATGCATGACATGCTCGGAGTTAAGGGATGCGTTGCCGAAACTTCACAGCACATGGCCTCCCGGGCGCATGGGGGTCATCGTCCCCAATCAGCAAGTTCAGCCATAAAAGTTTCGAAAACTTGCCATGGCCATAACTTCCTCATCCGAAGTCGAAATCAAGCGAAACAAAAGCCAAAACTGCATGAAATTGAATTATCTACAACATAGAACCATTAGTTTTCGAAAACAACCAAGCTTTAGAGATCAAAACCAAGAAAACCAAAAAGTTACAAACTTAGATCTACAAGAATCCATCCATCAAATCCAAAAATGCCAAGTTCATGAAGCAAGTTTACACTTGCCTAGGCTTGGTAGGTGGGAGGAGTAAATGAAGAAGATGAAGAAGTAAATGCAAATAATGAAGGAGAGAGAAGAAGTTGACTTATATAGCAACCCCTCTCATTTTAATCCAAAATAAACCAAACCAAGCCAAGCCAAGTCAAGTCAAGTTGAACCAATCAAGTCAAGATTTAAACCAAGGCTAAGCTAAGCAAGATAAGTCAAAATACGGGCCACCTGACAATTGTCAGAAATCCGTATACGTATCCTGAAAAATACCTATAATGGAAAACGGGAGTGACATGCTTGCATCTCAAGATCGTCGGGGCGATGCCCTGTACCAGATAGTACAAGATGCCATGGGCAGAGTTGGTTACCAAGGGAACAACGCGACTAACAGCTTCAAGCGTCTGAACCCTCCTTTCTTTGACGACAGTGAAGATGCTATCACTGCTGATGCGTGGCTTCAGGATTTAGAAGTTATCCTAGAGGCAGCTAGGATTCCCGAGGGAGAGAAGGTGGCCGTTGTGCGCCTGCAGTTATTAGACTTAGCCCGCAGCTGGTGGACGATACAAGCAGTTGGATTGGCAACACCTGTCCCATGGGCGGTATTCAGTGACAAGTTTCAGATCAAGTACTTCGATGCTGTAGCTCGGTATGACCTACAGACGAAGTTCACCAATTTGAGGCAGATGAGCAGGACGATCGACGGTTATGCGACCGAGTTTTCAAGACTAAGTCGGTTTGCTCCCACCTTGGTGGCGACCGAATTAGACCAAGTCCAGCGGTTCCAGCAGGGACTCCACCTAGAGATTATTCTAGCTGTGGAGAAGTTCGAGCACCAAATATTTGATGCCGTCTTGCGAGCAGCGAAAAGGCATTAGTATACTTCTTAGAGGATAGTAGACCGAACCGGAGGTCGAAAGAGGTCCCATGGGCAAATGTCCAATTCATCAACTCCAGCCTCGGCAGCTAGGGCTTTGAATATAGGAACTCTGAGGTGGGCAGCCTCAGTTACGTCGGTTCACCATTCAACCCCGACGTACCCTCAGCAGCAGAAGCAGAAGCAGTCTTCCGCAACGGGTTGCTCTCATTATGGGAAGCCCGGTCACGTTGTTTCAGAGTGTCGCAGAGCACAGAGATTGTGCTTGGCTTGTGGGCATCGGATCACATGAAAGGGTCTTGTCCGCACAGGGCCAGTTCATCATCAACCCTAACCAGTCCATCGATTAGGGGACCAGCTCCACTTCAGCAGCAACAGCACCAGTTCCCGAGGCCCTTGCCGTCTCAGGCCCAAGTTTTCCAGCAGCAAAGGCTGCAGCAGTATGCCCAGGCCCATGCTCAGAACCAGAACAGGCAGAGAGGTCACCAGTAGAGGGGACCAGCACCGAGAGGACAAGGTCAAGCGATGGCTTTGACCCTGAAGGAGGAATTGGCATCAGGTGAGGTGGTGGCATGTACCATTCTCGTCAACTCTTTTCTTGTATCAGTATTATTTGATTCGGGAGCATCGCATTCATTCATGTCTGTACGATTCGCAACACGGATAGGACTGGAGCCCGAGTCATTATCAGTAAGGCTCAATATTTACTGGTAACGGTCTTGTGGGAGTAGATAGTCTTTTTTTTGTGTCGGATCGTAGTCAGCGGTAGAGAGTTTTTCGCTGTATTGATAGAATTTTCGATGGCCGACTATGATGTGGTCCTAGGAATGGATTGGTTGAGGGACCAGTATGCTAGAATAGATTGCCATATCGGCAAGTTTATTTTTAGTATTCCTGGTGAGCCAGAGTTTTCATTTTTTCGAGGCGGAGTAAAACCTTCTCCACCAGTATTGCGGATGGCAGTAGTAGTGGCAGATCAGTTTTCCAGAGTAGTAGAGGAGTTTCCTGATGTATTTCCCGAAGAACTTCTAGGTATGCCCCCAAAGAGAGAGAGAGATAGAATTCACCATTGATTTGCTTCCGGGGACGGTACCAGTGTCGGAAGGAGTCTATAGGATGACACCTTCCGAGTTAGAGATCTTGTACAAGATGATTGAAGAACTTAGAACCAAGAGATTCATTCGTGCTAGTGGATCTCCTTGGAGAGCACCGATACTTCTTGTGAAGAAGAAGGATGGTACGTCAAGATTATGTGTTGATTATCGTACCTTGAACTCTGTAACAATTAAGAACATATATCCTCTACTAAGGATAAATGATTTATTTGATCAGCTCAGGGGAGCGACAGTATTCTCAAAGATTGACTTATGGTCAGGGTACCATCAGATCAGAGTTAGAGAGCAAGACGTCCCAAAGACTGTATTCAGATCAAGATATGGACATTGGGAGTTCCTTGTTATGCCATTTGGAGCGACCAATACGCCAGCCGTATTCATGGACCTCATAAATCGTATCTTTATGTCCTATTTGGATCAGTTTGTGATAGTGTTCATAGATAATATCTTGGTCTATAGCAAGAATGAGGCAGAGCATGAGCAGCATCTTCGTGTAGTTCTTCAGATTCTCAGAGAGCACCAGTTATACGCGAAGTTCAGTAAGTACGAGTTTTGGCTGGATCGTATCTTGTACTTGGGTCACATCATTACCAGAGGCGGAGTGGAAGTGGACTCCCAGAAGATAGTTGCCATAGAGACATGGCCAGTTCCTCGTGCCGTCGCAGAAGTTCGGAGTTTCCTAGGATTGGCCGACTATTACCGACGATTTGTGTCAGGCTTCGTTCGAATTTCAGCACCACTGATGCAGTTGACTCACAAGGATATGCAGTTTGCTTGGACAGCAGAGTGTCAGAGTTTATTTGAGAAGTTGAAGCATGGATTGATGACGACATCCATTCTCACGCTTTCAGATGGGACATGAGGATTTTCAGTCTATTGTGATGCTTTCGGTAAGGGATTGGGATGCGTCTTGATGCAGCATGGTAAGGTAGCAGCTTATACATCACATCAGCTTCGTGATCATGAGAGGAATTATCCAACTCACGACTTGGAGTTAGCAGCGGTAGTTTTCGCGCTTAAGTTGTGGAGGCATTATTTGTATGGAGATCGGGTGGAGATTTTTACCGACCACAAGAGTCTTAAGTACGTGTTTATCCAGAAGGATCTTAACATGCGTCAGAGGAGATGGCTAGAGCTATTTGTGGATTATGACATCAACTTGCAGTATCATCTTAGGAAGGCCAACGTAGTAGTAGATGCATTAAACATGAGAGCCGGAGTTTATTTTCTAACAGCACAGCCAGAGTTGTTAGCAGATCTTCAGAAGATGGGTATTGAAACCGTTCTTCCTTCCAGTATAGCATTGATGGCCAGTATACAAGTTCAGTCCAGTATAGTTGAGAGGATCAAGTTAGCTCAGTCAACAGATTCTAAGCTTCAACGACTCAGAGCAGAATGTGTAGCAGGACGAAGACCAGAGTTATGTATTCATGAAGATGGTACACTTCGACATGGAAGGCGTCCTTGTGTACCCAGTAGTGATATCAGACAGGAGATCATGGCAGAGGCTCACAGTTCATAGTATTCGATTCATCCCAGTGGTACGAAGATGTATTATCACGACCCACTCCTGAATAATCGGACACGAGTCGGACACGTCCAGCCTTCTTTGTTAGACACAATGAAGTAAGCTGTACCAAAAGCTAGAAAAATCTAACCAGATAATCTAGACAAGTAAAAAATTACAGCATCTATAACGTATCCCAGAAAGATCACCATAATCCACCAATCCAGATATCATAATGTACCAGAATCAACAGGAATGAAAAGTGCTATGAACTCTAAAGTCAATATCTCAAAGTAAAGCTAAGTAATCTAAACCTGAAGCCTCAAGCTAAGCCTCATCCTCCTCAGCTAAATCTTGGGCTCTGGTCCATGGAGTAGAACAATGTCCTGCAAGCATACCTGCAACATATCCTATTCAGGAGCGGAGCAAAGTACAATCCTGGGAAGGCCAACGTAGTAGCAGATGCATGGAGTAGAACAATGTCCAGCAAGGGTTAGCTACGCGTTCTAAACCTGAAGCCTCAAGCTTAGACCCCGTATCGTGCATGGAGTAGACTATTTGTGTGACCAAACCCAAGAAACAACTCAGGTGTGTTTAGCTTAGACCCTGCATCATGTACGCGGGTCCTAAGCCGTACCATTCATGTGCTTTCATGTGCTTACCCCTAGTCGGTCACATACTTAGTTATATTTCAAATATTGTACACATATTCAGGAGATATATCATGTACTTAGTTCCTGTGATTCCTGAGATACCATGTTCTTTCATGTTCTAAGTCGATCACATGTTGAAACTAATACTAAACTCACATAGATATAGTTCTAGATTTTTGTACATGATATATATTATTTTCTTGTTCTTAAATTCATCTACAGTCTTGATATGCCTTACCATGATTCATGTACACATTATTTTACCTTGTATATTCTCTCTATTTACTACTACATTTTCAATATCGTCTAACTAGAACTGTTATTTGAGATTTGTGCTCGTTCCATCCTGACTGGATATGTTGACAAAATTTTACAGCTTATGGCGATGACGAGTGTCCTACCTACTACGGTCCTCATGACGTAGTTGGCCTAGACTTGGAGACCCTAGTTCAGCAAGGGTTACCTCTAGCCGACGGGGCTTTAGAGTAGCTTAGCTGGTTTAGCTTGGTACTGGACTTTGTCTCCAGATTATATTTTGGCTTGTTATTATTTTAGTATTTGTATTAGAGATTGTTGACTCTAGACTTGTATTATTTCTATGTTGGATCTTCTGGATGATATTTTATATCTTGTTGTCTTTATCTTTCGGTATCATCTATCTTTCTTAGAGTTTGTGATTGAGTATATTATATTGTCATTGCTTGTCCTCCATTCGGAGTTGACCTTTTTCGATAGGTTTTGATATTATAACTGTTGTTAGATAGTAGACCTAGACAGCGTTCTACGCCGTTCCTACGGCATAGGCTGGGACGTTGTCACACACTCGTGCCCTTACTCCGGGTGCGGGTTGTGACAGGGTGAGTATCAGAACAATAAATAATGGGTAAGTGTCAGAGTTTAAGTGTTGTGGCCAAAGGGGCTAAGGGAAAACTGTGATGGGATGTACAATTAAGAGCAGGAAGACAAAATTATAGCAAGAATAATTTACTATCTAGGACAGCAGTCCCTATATACCTGGGTTAGAAGAGGTTAGGGGTATACTTAAGGTGTAGGTAATATGACAAGTAAGTAGTACAGTAGTATAGCAACATTAGAGAGAGGTGGGCAAGTTTGAGGTCTAGACTAGGGAGTAAGGCCCAGGAATTGTGGATACTTAGTGTGCCATGATTTCAGATTGGTCAGAAAAAGGTTGAGTATGGATGAATGACAGGCTAAACCACACAAGATACTAATTAGGAATATATGCAAATGCATATTAATGATACAATGAGGAATCAGAACAACAGTTCAGTCTATGGACTGCAGGCAATTGGTACCAGTGTAGGCATTTGTGTTAATCATTTTCCTTGGATGTATCAGTTAATCCCAAGAGTATACTATAGAAATTGTGTAAGCAGATATTTAAAGGGTTGTAATAGAAGGGAGCAGTAGCCTGTATGCACAAGGAAGTCCGAGTTGCAACAGTCAAGGGGAACCTATGTAAACTTGTGATAAGCTAGTGAATACAACAAGCAGAAATAGATACCTCCCTAATAGCAAGTTAATTTAAGGCCATGAACTTAATTAGGGGTCGTAATAGGTCATAAGATAAGCTAGAAATGGATTGGGGGCTTGGATAGTATGCTCTTCAAGTTAAACATGAGTAAAAGAACCTAGTAACCTATAATTCTAATAAGATAATTATGAGTCAATTTTTAACTTGCAAATTATTTTTATTGATTTTAGTTAATTCTAAATATAGGTTGTGGAGACCTTGAATCGGCACCTAAACCGTATCATCAGCTCAGGACCCTAGGCAAGTATATCTTGCCTTCTTTACAGTTTTATTTACATGTTTATTCCTTTCATTATCTAGTTTCTTCTGATTGATTGCTGACATGTGTTTTCTCATATCATGTATACTAGTTTAGTTGCCTTATTGATATATAATCCTTGTTCACGGTTGGCCTTGTAGTTTATATTGGACATGTTTCTCACATGTATTTGATTGAGTCGTATCGTAGAATGAGTGCATTATAACTGAACTGCTATACCTTATTTTCGATTTCCAGTCCATACTAGGGGCGAGGTTGACTATTTGAAATTACCTGCGAGTCCACACTAGGGGCGATGGTTGATTGTCTTGAACTAACCTGCGAGCCCACACTAGAGGCGAAGGTTAGCTATTTGTTCAAACTTGCGGGTCCACACTAGGGGCGAGGGTTAGTTATTTGTTCAAACCTGTGAGTCCACACTAGAGGCGAGGGTTTGGTTATCCGTTGATCTCTTGTCATGTGTTCACATGTTTGTTCCAGCAGTTCATTTATGCGTAGTTGTTCACATATTCGTATATCGTTATTGTGTAGTATTTTTCTGCTTATATCCTGGATGTTCTTCATGCATGATAAACTGTTAGATAGGTATGTTTTATGTATCTTGCTAGTCCCTTGAGGACCTGGTGCTCTCTCTAGGTTTAGCCGAGGTTGATCCAGGTGCAGACGAGCAGGTCTAAGCCAGCACCTGACCACGGTACCACTGCAGCTGAGGATGTCGTTGATGATTAGCGTAGTTGGACTCAGTTATTTTATTTCATGTCTCTACTTTATCTTCCGTCTACTGGTAGTGGATTTGTATCTACCGGACGTGACTTGAATTCTCGATAAATTGAAACTTTATTTTATATTATTTTCCATTATTCAGTATTTATTTGTTACTTATTGGAGTTGGTTGTATCTTTTTTACTTCTGTGGATGAGACATAGACTGCCATGTTAGTTCTAGCTTTCTGTGACCTGTGTATACTAGACAGCATTTTACCGTCGACACTGTGGCGTAGGCTGGCTTACGCATGCACTCGCATCCCGAAAAATGGGTGCGGGTCGTGACACTACAAGATTATATCTTGCGAGACAGTGGGATACGTAGTATGCACTCTGATTTCGAGACTGCCATGGACTGCCTTCGTGTTACGATTCCTGCTTTCGACCTTAGTAGGATTACTAGTAAGGACATTGTCCCCCCTAAAGCCCAACATGCTTTGGCGAGTGCCCTTTTTATAAACTTTTTCAGGACATGGAAGTCAAGTTCAAAATGACCGCTAGGCAGAAAGCGGTTTTTGGATGTCTACAAGCAGCCATGCTCAAGATTTTCTCTTGGCTATCACAATTGACGGGTTAGGCCAACACATGTCACCAGTGGAGTATCGCACTATCCTCAGGTACCGCCTCATGATTCCTATGTTTCCAATGGATAAGCCATGTCCAGTGTGCCGTAAGGTGTGTTTAGACACCTTCGGGGAGCATGCAGTTCATTGTAAGGAGCTTTCAGGTTTCAAATACAGTCATGATCTTGTCAGGGATGTTCTTTTTGATGTACTTAGGCATGCAGGAATTTTTGCAAAAAAGAGAGGCACCTGTAAACTTCTTGTCTGATCCACAGGAGGAAAGATCGACACTCAGACCGACAGATGTTCTGGTTTACGGGTGGATAGGGAAAAAACATGCATGTGTGGACCTAACAGGAGTTTCCCCACTAGTGGGCTTGGGAAGCGGAGGCTTTACTATGGGACAAGCTGCTCTCAAAGCGGCCTCAGCCAAAGTGTCCAAACACGATAAAGCGTGCACCGACGATCAACACGTTTTCATTCCGTTCGTATTTGGCACGTTTAGTTTTCTAGCACCAGACGCTGTGGAGCTTCTCAAGAGAGTCCAAAAAATTATGCACAGTAATGCCATGTCTCCCAAGTTTATGGATGTAGTGTTTAAGAGGATTGGTTTTGCCATCCAAAAATGGCTGACGGCACAGCTTGTTGTCCGTTTGCCATTTATTTTGGTGTAATCTTCACACAATTGTGTTCTAAAAAAACATGGATAATTTGAGGATATCAAGTTAAAATTTAGCCATAAAAATATCACACGTGATGCCTGCAACTACCTAACAGCGGAGGGGGTTAATTGCACTTTAACCGGTTTAAAGCTTCCGACTTATTAGTTGAGAAATTTGGCATATGTGGAGAATCGGGGGGCATATGTGGAAATAGTGGGCCCCAGTGCTCAGCAACGTTCGATTTATTTCCAATTTAAGCCACTGAACAAAGAAACAGTGGCACTCTCGCAATACCCTCAGACTTCGGGGGCATTCCCACTGCAGCACCACCCTCTTTGTTCTGCTTCTCCCCTTCTTTTTCCACTGTTCTATGTACTTATTATTTGACCGTTGCCACTTGCCTCTCCCTCTCTCCTTCGTCTCTTCCTCTCTCCCTCTCTCTCTCACCATTCCTCACAAAAAAAAAACCCAGGTATATTTCTAAAAAATTTCCCTATTTTTTGAATTTTTCTACAATTTTTATGGTGGTGTTTAATGCCATATGTACAATTTTGGTGTTGAATCAACAGTACAGTTCATCATTCCAATGCCTCTGTCCAAATTGGTCCTTAAAGTTGTCTCCTTTGTAGGCTGTAGCTCAATTCAATGGCTTTTGCTTTATTATTATCACTCACCGTCCAATTTTACTTTTTTTGCAGCAGATTGGTTCTATCATGCCAATGGGCCCCAAAATAAATTAATTCTTTTGTTGTGATTTAAAAAAAATACTTTCAATAGAGAATAGAACCTTTCCATGATAGAAAACTTGACACCAATGCCTTTTTTTTTTTCTCTCCAACGTTTGGAATTCTGCCATTTTGCTTTATATATAGGTATTAATCTTGACCAACTTTTTTTTTCCTAGCACAATTTATCTTTTTGTCCTAGATGTTTAGGATTATTATTGCCATAATTATTTTGTTGTGATTTTTTTTTTAAAATTTCAATAGAGAATAAAACCTTTCCATGATAGAAAACTTGACACCAATGCCTTTTTTTCTCTCCAAAGTTTGGAATTCTGCCATTTTGCTTTATATGTAGGTATTAATCTTGACCAACTTTTTTTTTCTAGCAAAATTCATCTTTTTGTCCTAGATTGTTCATAGTGTTATTATTGCCATAATTCTTTTGTTGTGATATATATATATATATATATATATATATATATATATATATATATATATATATATATATATATATATATATATATATATATATTAAATTTCAATAGAGAATAAAACCTTTCCACGATAGAAACTTGACACCAATGCCTTTTGTTTTTTTTCCCCAAAGTTTGGAATTCTGCCATTTTGCTTTATATATAGTTATTAATCTTGACCAACTTATTTTTTTTTCTAGCAAAATCTTTTTTCTCCTAGATTTGTTCATAGTATTATTATTGCCCCACACACACACACACACACACACACACACACACACACACACACATATGTATATATATATATACTTTCATGGTACTATATATGAATTTTATAATGAATTTTATATGATTACTTGCAAGTGGGAAATGGATCTTCTCCATGATAGAAACATGACACCAATGCCTTTTTCCCCCTCTAAAGTAGCTATAGACTCCTCCTGAACACTTCCATTGAATTGGAATTTTGACTTATATATATGGTATTATTCTTGACCAACCTCTTTTTTGGGGGCTCAAAAAAATTCATTATGGGTGTTGCTTGTCATATGAATCATGCTTATGTTTTTGTCCGAAATTTTGTTCATAATATTATTGTTGTACTTCTGTACAAGATCTTATTTTAATGTCAATATGTATGAATTTTGTATGATGCCAATTACACTTTCTCAATGACTTCTCCGTTATGTTTGCATACTAGTGATTTTGTAGTTTGTTGCATAAGGAAAGTGACCTGCACAATACTTCAGGTGATAAGATCCAAAATTGCAGTCCATTTATGTAGTTTAACTCTGTTTCATTTTTTTTTTTTTCCTGAGAAATTTATTCACTACATTGGCCTCTCTCTCTGTCTTTGAACTTATTTATTGGGTAGCTTATTGTCCAAATTTTTCTTTGATGAAAATGTCCTCATTTGTCTTTCTATTGTCCCAAAAGAAGAACCACTATACAGATTATTACCTTCTTGTTTGCTCATTATAAACAACCAAATATGAGATTTACTGACCCTTTCTATTTTGATTTCCTATTTTCAGTTTCTTCATAATCACTAAGTTGCATCAGGTGTCCTCAGTCATTTATATTGAGAAGGTTCAAGAAAGCATCGAAGGAAACAAAATGTTTTCAAGAGCAGTAAGTATTCATCTGTTTATGTGATAAAAAAGAACGAATGTTCTTGGTGAGTTTACTTCACTTCTTTGCTTGTGATTAATCTGTATGAAACATCAGGAATTCAGGACATAAAATTGTATGAACTTGGCGAAGGTTCGCATGGTTTTTGTTCTCTTCTGCCCTTGTTTCGGCTCAAGGCTGAAGAACTCGTAGAAAGAAAGGTTCAAGGAGATGGGATGTTCTGCTTCCAAGTTGGAAGACGAGGAGGCAATCAAGCTCTGCAGGGATAGAAGAAACTTCATCAAACAAGCCGTTGAGCACAGAAGCTGGTTTGCTTCGGGCCATATTGCCTACCTTCAGTCTCTAAAGCGATTCTCCCTTGCTCTCCATAATTTTGTCGATGGAGAAGAAGAACAACACAGCTTTCTCTCGGATTCTTTCTCTACCCCACCCTTCACACCCGAGAAGAAATCAAGACCAGAGATCATCGGTATTCCGGTGAAACCCTTGACACCGACGCTCGACCAATCTGAGAAGAGCACCACCATTCATGTGATGAAGTACTTGAGATCTACTGTGAACACAACAGTCTCTGTCGAGGAGTGCCCTCAAGAACCAGAAACTGGAACGATCAGTTCGTACTACCCTTATTCGGAACATTACGGCATCATGGATGGTTTCTTTTCCATGGAAGCTCCTCCAATGAATCCATCATTCTTTCCTCCGTCTTATTATAGACCAAATTATTACCCTCCACAATCACCACAAAATTCACAGAACGATCTTTTATGGAATCCTTTCTCGTCGTTGGATACCTATGGCTACCCCTCCCGAATGAGTAGCGATGATGAGATGGCAAGGCTGAGACAAGTAAGAGAGGAAGAAGGGATACCAGAGTTGGAAGAAGTAGAAGAAGAGGGAAATGGTGAAGAACAAGAAGATGATGATTGTGATGAGGATGACGATGAATGCGATGAAGTTATAGAGACAGAGGCGAAGGACGACGGATGCAAGACTGGCTTAAATCCTACAAAAGTGACTGTTTCAAACTTGGAAGTTCCTCAAACCAGTACCGTTTCGGAAACAATGCACGGGAGGAAGGGTTTGCAGTCTCACGGGCTTGGGAGTATTGAAGTGTCAAAAGAAAATAAAGTGGTACAAGTCGAGATCGCCAAAAATCATGAAGTGCTGGGAAGTGGAGGCTCTGCAGAGAAAACTCCTGGGTTTACTGTATACATGAACCGGAGATTTACATGCATGGCAGAGGTTGTGAAGGAAATCGAAGACCAGTTTGTGAGGATTTGCGACTGTGGTGACGAGGTTTCAATGATTTTGGAAGCTAGTAGTTGTCACCATTCTTCAACTTCAAGCGAACTCACAGGTAGTACCTTATTAATGATGATGCGTAATTGAGAAATTGTCACTCTAATCTCATTTTGTCTAATAGGCCATAGAGGACATAACCACAATTAACTCCTAATTCAGCAGTTATTAGCTTGCTATGACAACTAGTTAACATTATCATCAGGCCTACTCTAAATAGTTGGACAGTTAACTGTTATGCTATAGTCCTGTTTCCCTGTACTCGATAGCTGCATGCAGAGAGTCCATACGCGCACACACACACTAAGATCTCTATGTTAGATACTAGATATCAGGGTCTGTTGCACTAACCATGTGGTTGGTCAATCTGCTTGTATTTGGCGATCTATCTGTGTATTAAGAGATCTATTTGTCATTGATTTATACATGCCTCGTCGACCACCAATCAAAATAGTGGAAGCATAAGCACCAGGTTGTCAATAATAGTCTGGATCTGGTTTTCAAGTGTGTTCAAGCAGGGGGAATACCAATTCTACCTCACTTTATCTTGAAAACCATGTAGCCCAGTGATAGGGATGTAATTTTATTCATACAATTTAGTCTCAAATGTAAGATCGTCTAACAAGTTCCTATTTTATCCAGCTATCCGTCTGTTGAATCCAGTTTCTCTATTCCACTCGGCATCTTCACGCTCACTGTCATCTAGCGCCTTTCGTGCTTGTTCCGAGTCAAGAGGTGATGTCTGTGAAAGCAGTAGTGATTGCTCCGAGGAATCTTGTATAGTTTCGGAAAGTCACCAATCAACATTGGATAGACTGTATCTGTGGGAGAAGAAATTATATGAAGAAGCGAAGGTAACCATTTTCCATTTTACATTTAGGACTGATCCCGAGCAGTTTCTCTGAATTATTCTCAAGTTACATAAGGGTTACAACCATACATAACCAAATAACAAAATCATCCAAATTGGTAATAGAAGTTTCAAGTTACATAATTGATAGCATATTTTGAGTGTTTCCTACAGCGAGCAGTTTCTCTGAATTATTCTCAATCCATTAGTAAATTTGTTTAATACTAACAAAAGTTTAGGGACTTCTTGACTTACTATGTACACAAACAACAAAATGTTTATCCCGAACTTTTTGGGATCGCCTATACATTCTTTTTCTTCCACTCAACTGTATGAACTTATGAAGTTCTATATATTGTGGATTATTTTCTTCCTACTTTTGACTTGTACATGAATACAACATTTTCTTTGTAATTTATGTTGTAAATTCTTGTCTGGACTTTTCTTGGTGAAGCTATTTGTTATTCTTGATGCCATCTTTCTTGTATTGGTTTTATACTGCTACTTCAGGTTTATAGCAAGAATTTATATTTTTGTTCACAATGAATTTCTTGACCTTTCGCCATATCTCCATTTCTGTAAATGAATTCTGAACTTTAATGTCCTAGCTGAAATATGCTTGAACCTCAAACCTGTGACTGTCTAAGGAGTTCGTTCAGTATATGACTTATGTTTCATTGGCAGTCAGGAGAACGCATAAGAGTTGAATATGAGAAGAAATGTATGCAATTAAGAAACCTAGATGTCAACAGGGATGAGCCTTCTGTTCATAAACTAAGAGCAGCTGCAAGAGATCTTCATACAGGGCTAAAAGTTTCTATGCACTCGGTCGAATCCATCTCAAGGAGAATTGAGGCGTTAAGGGATGAGGAGTTGCACCCACAGCTAATGGAGTTAATACACGGGTATGTTTCTGTAATGCTTGATTTTTAATTGATTGCATAATTTGGTAACAACTGGAACAGAACGTTGAAATTATACTTTCTAGAGACAGGACACTACTTCTGTACAAACAATGTCGGCTTGAAAACTAAGAATGACTAGGCTTCAGGTATTAAGAAGCAACCTCGTAGCTGGAGGCAACTTACTGAAGTCCAAAGGAGGTTATGATATTCTGCAACTTGGTGGAAGTTGCCTATTAAAAAGACAAATCTGAACAGTAAACATATAAATATATCGAAAAAAGACAAATGTACTTTATTTGTCTTTTTCGTCGTAGCTATTATCTTTTTCTTATTAACAACTGCACTGAAAGAAACAAACATAAAGGACCAAGAAGCATATAGTCCTAAAGGATACAAAGGAATCCAAAGAAAAGCAAAAAAACTAGAGACAAATTTGAGATTTGGAGAGTGAAAGCATCCTATAAAGGTGGTCCATGTTTTATAGCAGTCAAGAAATTAGTAGATTATGAAGCGAATGTGACGTTATGCTTTTATACAATCAGCACTTTGTTTACTTCTTTAAACTAGATTACATAAACTGTCACAACCCTTTCCTCACCGCTTGATATGTATTTGCTGGTTACCCTAATTTGCAATGCTCTGATAATACTCCCAGAAAATATGAAATCCTCAATGCTCTTGAGAGTCGGCATGATCTTGGCATATATACATGGGAACATCATACCTGAGATTGTAGCCATGATTTCTTAATCTATTGTTACAGACTGTACAGATTCCATGATAATTTGCAGGACTCAGTCTCAGACAGGTGCCAAGACCATGATCATGGCGTGGTGGGGTGGCTCTCAGATTGGCGATGCGCCGATCTTGTATGATTTGAGAAGAATTGTTACAATAATTTTTTCTTAGACGTTTACTTTCTGATGAATTTTTGTGATTAACAATTTTTTTCCACAAGAGAATGAACTGTAGGTTCCATCTTTTGATCAACTTGCTCTTTTTTCCTATAAATAAAAACATGGGTGAGAATTCCTTTAAATGTTTGAATATATTCATCATTCTTGTTTTTTCTCTTTGGCCATTGGCAGGTTAGCTCGGATGTGGAGGACAATGGGGGAGTGCCATAGGATCCAGAAGCGCACGATGGACGAGGCCAAGCGCCACCTCCTCAGCGGGCCGAACGCAATCATCCCGAGACGTACCGATACTCCGCCCCGGGCAAAACCTCCCCGGTGTGCTGCCAACCTGGAGTCGGAGCTCCGCAGCTGGCGTTCCGCATTTGCCACGTGGATCGCTGCCCAGCGCTCCTATGCTCGCTCGCTCGCGGCCTGGGCGCACCGTTGCACCACCACGTCCGATGACAATGCCGATGGTGTCATTGCTGTGGTTGACCTATGCTCCCGGTGGTCCCTTTTTATGGAGTCGGTGAGCGAGGCCCAGGTCGTAGACGGGCTTGATTTCTTTGCGGCGGGCATCGCCTCTGTCTATAAGGTGGGCAGGGAGCGAGGAGGGGAGGAGGATCAGCTGCTAATGACAGCCGAGAAGACGGCAGAGCTGGTGGGTAGGGTCCTCTGTGCCGGGATGTCCGTTGCCGTAGGGAACCTTGCAGACTTCGCAAACATGTCCGCCGACGGATACGATGACATTATTGAATGTAGGGAGGAGAGCAAGGAGGAGGGGAGGGTACAAATATAGTTGTCTCTCGTTATGTTTTGTGTAATTATCTTTATTTATCAAAACAGTAGTGATAGTTAATTATGTCAAATATTCTGTTGTTTTCTTCTTCTTTTTTTGCTAATCAAACCCATTTATTTTTCTTCTTATTCTCTTTATTTCTCCCGTATACCCATTTTATTACTCTCAAAATCAAATAAAAGAAAAGAACTTATATTTTTAAAAAAAAAATTAAACTCTCAGTTTACCTCCTCAACTACCCGTTTGTTTTTTCTTCTTCGGTCGAGTTTATAGCCTATTTTATCTTTTTCTTTGGTCGAGTTTATATCCGTAGTGAAACTAAAGAGTAATAAATTACTGGGAAACATTGTTGGAAGATGCTTACTGACATCTTATTCTTCGCCAACTCAATATATGAAGGTAAAGTTATGTACATCTTGATCTCCTCCTATAATTTAGAAAACTCCACATCCTGCGTATCTCGTGACGCTGGCCGTCTTTTTCTATTTTTGTATTATAATATGATACAATTTTCCATTGTTGTATTACAATATGATGACTACGTTGACACAGTATAGAGGCGTAATGGGTGGTCCTATAGAGCTGCCTGGGAGTGTCTAGGAAATATGCTCGGCCTACATGACATATTTGGTGGCCTGGGTCTGGACCTACCAGATCCCCCCACCCACATCAACGACAGTTCTTAAAAGTTTCAGTTTTAACAGTTTCACCAAATATTCACCAGAGACAAATAAAGAGCATGCAGAAATCTGAAAGAAGAGATTCTAGTAATGTGTAATATATATATATATTACTATGTGGATTGGTGATTGCAGGGGCAAGGAGCAGAGCTGGGCTAGGCATGCTAGATTGAGACTTGCTGCGTCAGTTTGGCATGTCTGGAGGGAGAGGAACCGGCGCATTTATGAGGGACTATCCACCCCAGTGGTGGGCATACTTCATAACATTGAGTCGGATGTACTAGTAATGTCCCCCTGAGTTGGACTTGTATCACTATGTTGTAACCTTATTGAGATGATGGAATAAAATTTACCCTTTTTCCAAAAAATATATATATATATATATATATATATATATATATATATATATATATATATATTTGAGTTTTGAGTTTTCTTACAGCAGTTCATGGATGTGAGTAACTACATCACAGTACATTCTGCAGAAGTATATACTCGAAGCGTACTCGTAAAATGAGAGGAAAAAAGAATACTTACATAACTCTCACTGGAGACTTCCTCAAGAGAGCTGCCCTACACTAAGCTGCATATCAGGCCCCTTCTGCCCAGACTGAGAGAACTCTTCAGGTAGAGGCACATTCAGTTCTGAGCAAACCAACTGAATGATGCTCCTTGTAACACCCCCTAACGACATCTTGTTAACCGTCACCGCAATGGCAAAGTCATTCTCTATATCGCAAAATCCAGTCGACCCACCAATTCCCGAATGCCCGAAACTCATTATTTTGCCGCTGCTACTCGATTTGTATCTCCTAAACCCTAGCCCGAACTGCCCGTTCGGGATCACCAAACTACTGAAATCCCCGACTCCCATAAGTTCATCATGGATGTTCGGATTGCTAAATATCCGTTTCACCTTACTACCTGCGTCGACCTCATCGTCCCCGCAGACATCAACAAGAGTGTAACCATTGTTCTCACCGCTAACATTTAGGATGCTATTCTTCCCCTTGGCCAAGTCCTTGATGCTCTTCTTCTCTTTGGGATCGAAAGAAGGGAACTTGGGAATGTGGACGTGGCTGCCAAGGGGCGGTGCTGTGGAATTGGAGTGTGGTGGTGGAACGACGCCTCCGGCAGCAAGGGTGGCATAGTACCGTGCAAGGGCACGAGCCGACACATGGCCGTTGGCAGCAGGGATGATCGCACGACGTATGTTGAGCGTGTTGAAGAGGATACGGAGGCCACTCACCATCTCTATCCAGTTACCCTGCTTGAGGCTATCTGGTACATCAGGCCTAGACATGTATTCCTTCATCTTTTCAAGGTCATCCGTATCAAGTGCAAGGGTCGCAAGTCGAGATTCCACACCTATGAAGATAAACTCAAATTTCAGTATCCCCAAATTTAACATGAATGCATTTTACATTTGGCTAGATGGCTCGTCTCCATATCTTGCATATGAATGTAAGTACCATACTGCATAGAGAAGTTCCTTTAGATTTTTTACAAGAGCATTTCAAAGGTGTATAATAATGGATGCTGTGTGTGAGCATTGTTATAAGTTAGGTGCCCATTTCAGCTAGCCTTGAGTTATCTGGCTAGAACTAGGTACTATAACACCACAAACTGAAGCAGAAAACCTAATTAGAAATTAGGACCACAAAGAAAGCAATGTCGACTCACGTGGGACCAAATTGGAACTTTTAGCACACGATATATATAATTTCTAATTAGGTTTCTAAACATACCTGGAGGAATGCCAATATAAAGCTCGCCTTCAATATTTAGAGGGTGAATAATAGCTTCTTCCAACACTTCCTGAAATTTCTTTCCTGACGCGTGCTGTTTCATCCAAATATAATTGTATGAAGATATAGAATCTAGTGAATAACACAAAGCTAACCACAAAATGAGAAAAAAGGGGAATAAATTGAACAAAGCAGTCAAACAATTATTAATCACTCAAAAGGGAATAACAATTCTCAAATCATTCGAATGCATGTTGGAGAAGACTTCATACTTGTGTAAAAAAGTTCTAAAAAAGAAACTCTTTTATACATAGTTCAACAGCTCATGCAGACGTGATGGGCACAAAGACTCAAAAATATACAGCTTGCCAAAAATTACGGTGAGAACTATTACTTCATTGGTGGTAGTATCCAGCAAAGGGAAATAAGCATACCTCTATTAGTCCACCACAAAGCCAACCAAAAGACAAGTAATGATATTGTTGCTGTGCACCAGGGTCTGTCTCAAGGGCTGAGTTAGAAATGTGTTGCAGAGATTTTTCCCAGTCACACATTAAAAAGGGATTAGTCTTCACAATGTCACCCATTACATTGTGCAAACCGGATGTATGATTAAGGATATGGTGGACCTACGGAAAATGAGAAAGTCAACATTGAAAGTAGAAAACGACGTTTGGTACTAAATTCAATAGTTATATGGACAAACGATAATATTTTCCATACCTTAACAAGATCTTTTCCGCAGGTTCCAAAATCTGGCCAAATATTAGCAATAGTTTCTTCAAGCTTGAATTTTCTGTAAAACACGATTTAAACAGAATTATGCTTCATCTTCTTATGGCATTCCTTTCAATAGATAATGCTCCAAATAAGATAAAAATCAATTAAATTGGAGTACAGAAAGATATAACAGGCATGGAGAGACACATAATCATAGTTACTGGCATCCCTCTACACTATAGGAACTGCCATCAGGATCGCGACACCAAATGGGGCATCCAGATCCAGATAGCCAAGAGATCCGGGTCTTACAAGATGAAGTCCAACATATCAATCAAATGTAATAGAAAAGACAATAAAATCAATGAATTGTCAAAATGAAGCATACAAGAGTAGGTTGTTGTAGGATTTGATATGAATTCTTCCCTACTAGACACAAATATATATACAAAAACAAGCAAACAGCAACCTACTGCTTAAGCCTACCCCTCCCGTACTGCATACCAGAGGAAGTAACCTATCCTCTAGCTGTACCTGTTTCGCGTATTAAAGTGAAGCAGCGACCCACGTTACTATGAACTTAATATTGCATGGCAAAGCATGTCATACAGATCGAGGTAAGTGAGAGGTCCAAGATGCAACCAGAATATATGGACACATTTTTCTGTATTTATACAAATACCTGTATAATCCTTTATGAATTTCACACCTTACTTCAAAAATATTACGTCAAAGAAATGGTTTCTCCTACTTCTTCTTCCAAAATCTTTTAGTTCACTGCCTTACAAGGAAGTTAATATAAGGCTTAAATCTGAGTGGAGGCAACCGACATTTTTATTAAAATATAATTTCCACTTCATTTTAGTTCTGCTACTCTTCCTCATAGCAATACCTAGATTCCTCCCATGTTTCTTCAATGTCACCATTTTATCAACCTTATCTTGATGCATCAAATCATTACTTCCCTCCACCGGCTGACGTATCCATATACTTCCCACATGTAATATGACCTACATATCCAATTATAAAAGGGTCAATAGTTAAATGAAATATATAGGATAGTTTTTCCTCAATACAGCTTTGAATTTGGAGTAGAAAATCGTAGAACTGTTCAAGTCAGAGATTTCCCTCTTGACCTCCTTTGATATATCTCTATCTAACTGCATGCACTTTGTAAAATCTTCCAAACCCAATCATTGGTTATACCTTGGTATAAGATATTTCTTGTAGAACAGAAGCACTCCACGTATATTTTATCATAATTATCCCTTTGAAATGTGTAAGTTTTCCTGCAGGTTTCAGAGAGAAAATCCCACAAGATAAGAAAGATTTTCATAAGAAACTAAGAGAAAAAACTCATCATCGTCATCCTAGCCTATTGTTATCAAAATGGGACCGGATCACAAAGCACAACTCAAAGTTGAAAGATCCACAACTCTATATGGTGTTATAGAATCCTAGACAAGGCAACTATGAGGATTTCCATGGAGGGGCATACTAAATGATGAGAAACATGTATAGTTAAAAGTTCAAAAATCGGAGGTGGGGTTGTCAATATTGAACTATCTACTCAACTGGAAATGCAGTGTCAGAATGGAACTGAATAATGTCGGGTACATATAGGGAAGACCCAGAGCATGGACTGGGGACCATTGTCCCCAAACTTCCGAATAAAGTTCATTAATTATAGTACTGAGTTATAAAAGTTCCCAAATACTTGGCTAAAGTTTAATACTAGGCAATTAGCTAAAACTTCGGGGGGAAATAATACTAGGCAATTAGCTATTTAAGTTTATTGCTTCCCTCATCGAGTCGTGATCCATCCCTGTGCGTATGTATGTGTATGTGAAGGATGATGGTGAACCAAGGAAACAAAAGTTTCCAACACCAAGCCATGGATCTAACCTTGCAAACAAAGTCTAGAAAAAGGAGAAAGAAGAGCTTACCTCCAATCTAGATGTTGCTCTAAGAACATCTATGATATGACATCTCCAATTCGTCCACACCTGAGGTTCACCTTCTTGAAGTCTCCATTCATCTTTTCTTTCTTCAAAAGAAAGAATTACGATGAATTAAGATGATTCTCTCTTTTCTTTCTCTCCTTTCTTATATCTTTCTTATGGACTTCATAAGCTCCAAACTTTATATAAGGAGATATAGCCCATTTATGGGTTAAAGACATATCAAGGATCCTTATTCAAATTCTATATAGGGTAATTTTTTATTTATCAAATATACAAATAAGTCAATAATATATCCTATATTTGGTATGTACACTTGTAGCTCATCAAGACATCCCTTATTATGCTCTCTATATTTGGTTTGTACATGCATAGCTCATTAAGACATTCCTTATTAGACCTCAATTTATTGGCCAACAAGCCTCAATATTTGTATATAATCCCTCATATACAAACCATTTTTACGTCGAACTAGGTACGTCTTGGGTCATGGTATGAGTTCAGGATTAGGGTGCTATATTTGTCTTTATTTTCGGCATAGAGAGAGTAGCGTGAGTTGATTCCTCATTCGGTTCGAAGTACACTTTAAAATTCTAATTAGCACGATACTAGTTACTTGTTCAAATTTGACTAGATAATTGCCATATACAAAAAAAAACGTTGTATACAAAAAACACGTTATATAGAAGATAAGAAAATTTAAACTAATTAATCTACTTTACTTCATTCAATAAAATGTAAAACATGACTTTTCTTGGTCATATATCAATTTGGAATGCATCATTCCAAATAAAATGATACAACATTGTCAAATCAAAACATTAAATAAATTAAAACACGACTTGGAATGTTCTTTGCATTGAAAGTATCTCTTGCAAAAATAAATTTACATTGAGATTTTAACTATTGATTTGGATCCCCAAATTTAGCAATTTGAATCGAGTACCATAATGATCATCATTGAAAATGTACCCGAACTGGATGGCTTGTACCCGAAAACGAATTCGATGGGGATTTAGGTGTATCCAATAACTACGATATAAACACATAATTGTCAATGAGAGAACATTCTTCTCAGCACATGCTCTCAATTTAATGTGGTACAATGGCCAAAATATCCCCTTTCTTGTTCAGCTACCAAAAGAAAATTATAACCTCCAATCTCGATCTCAGACGAATCCAATTTTGTCCCAATCCGCATGCAACAACCTCTGATGAGTCTCGACCTCATATTTTATGTACTCTACAAGTCCCGACCTCAACTAATTTCAAGCCTCCATCCCTCTGGTGCCTGTGAAGTCCACTACAACATTGACGAGCTCCCTGAAGTCCAATCCCCTCTTCATCGCAATGTCATCACGAACAAGCAAATGCTCTAAACATTTCCCCTATTGGATGTCCAATTCATCGGTGCTGAAAATTATTATGCATAGGCTCCTACCTTCCAATATGATTTTCATGCCTTCGCACTCTGGAGATACATTGATAGTTCCATAAAGTGTCCTCCTGATGTTCTTACTACTCCCTCAATAGATCTCCTACCTCCATCTCAACTATTAGTACATCCAGTCTCACTCATGATCAATGGAATAGAACCAACCAACAAATCATGAAATACATCATGCGTTTTGTCATAGTGGCTATTTGACTCTCTTTCGGTCATCTTGCCATCTCTCGAGATCAGTAGCTTTTTCTCAGTTGCATGTATGTTCATACAAGATCTGGGCCTGAGTAATATTTGCATCAAGCCCTTCATGATGCTCGCCAGGGAGGTCGACCTATTTAGGATTTTCACTCCCTCGTCTGGGTATTGGAAAGAATTGCAAGCCATCAAGGAGCCAATCCTGCAAAACTATCAGACTTTGCACTTTTAAGTTTAAAAACAACGTGATCGACAAAAATCTATATCATTTTGTTATGCGCATTCATCCAGAGTTTGAAGGTTCGCATGGCCAAATATTTCATTGTAGTCCTCTTTCCAATCTTACTGAAGTTGTAGTGGAGTTTACTGTTGAGTAAATACGCATAAAGATGCTTGTGTCATCCGATTCACAGGATGTACTTGCACCCTCCACTTCTTTGACTAGTGCTCTTGCTCCCAGAAATAACCTCCTAGTTCTCGAGGTCATTCGAATAACACCTTTGCTTCATCACCTTTTTGTTGGTAGTCCAATAAGAAAGGTTATTCTTCTTAGTTGTCCGATGAGGCGACCAAACTAGGTTCCAACAATCATTGTCACTACCTCTGCACATCACCAACTAGATTTGTTCTAGTTCCATCATAGCCACGGAATCATCTGAATGTTTCCTCTTCTATGTCTCTATCTCCAGCTCAGATAATAGAAATCGCTAACTGTGTTGCTAAGAACCTTGGATTCAGTGGTGCCTCCTCTAGTTATGATTTTACTGCTATATCTGCTATGACAAGTACTTTTACCCTTTGTATTTTCGACTAAGATGCCTCTCATTATATAACTTTTGACTCAACGTATAGTAAACAAATTTTATGAGTTGGAGCATCTTTACCTACCCTTTTCTTCTGCTCCTTCCTCCACCATAGCTTTTGGACTTTCCCACTTTAGATATCAGGCATCATCGATGGTTAGAACACGTCTCTAGAAGACAAATCCCTAAAAGGCCTAGACTGGGCCTCAAGATGGTGAGATGGACCCCTAAGACTAAAATTTTGGGGTGTGTAGTAGTTAGGTTAACATAAACATATATTTACTTAAACCTCTAATGTCCCAACAACTCTCACTTTACGAGTAAGAAATATCCTTGAAAGGCCTAGACGGGGCCTCAAGATGGTGCGGCAGGACCCTCAAGACTAAAATTTTGGAATGTGTAGTAGTCAGGTTAACACAAACATATGAGTTTCAATTAGGACATACCAAGCTTGTTAAGGCATGAGGACCAAAAGGCGCAGGGGTGGGCTCATACTAAAATTGGGGGAGTGTAATGTATAGTAAGTCAAGATAAGCTTGTAGTTTATGCCCAAATGTGTTATGGTTTTCTTCTAATTGTCTGGTAAGTATATAATTTAGAAACTATAAGCATTTCGACATATCTTGTTTTCTATTCTAAATACACAAGTAGACTTCAATATGGACTACATGTGATTTTCAATCAAGAAACAATCAGTTAGACTTTCACTAACTTGAAATAGAGAGGGAAGATAAACAATGAGAGAGAGAGAGAGAGAGAGAGAGAGAGAGAGAGAGAGAGGGGAGACTGAAACATAGCCTTACATGTTGCCATCTGACAATAGACATCATAGTCGGAGATAGGAATGCGATGATGTGTTAGGGCAGACATAAAAGGGAAGGAATAAAGAGAAAAATAGGAAACATTATTGTGCCTCCTCTTTTGTAGTATATTTTAAAATATTAATAATATCCATAGTTTTAAGTTATTGGACTTGGTGGTTTTATATTCTATATCCAGAAAGAAAGGTACCTTACCCCTTATCAACGAGCCAATGTACCATTCCAGCAGTGATCCCCTTCGTCACTGAGAAAACTGGAAACAAAGTGTCAGGTTGAACGGGCCGTGGATCATATTGCCCTAGAACACCAGCAGCAGTGTCTACGATGACATGCCCCCCTTTATAAGCACAAACCTGAAGGATACAAACAGGCATGTATAACTTGAATAATGAATCAAAACATATGATAATAAATTGAACTAGAAACTAGTCTAGGGATAATCCAAACCTACCTGTATTCCAAGAATTTTATTCTTTCCCAGCTCAACAAGGAGCTTCCTCATCTTTTCCTCAACATGAGAATGAACTGGTGAATCATAAATCCATTGTGTGTCCGTTGCTGGTCCAGCCCTCAAGTTGCTGATTCCATCAACGAGAAACTCATGAGTGTTCACATTGCAATAATCCAGCATTGACTAAATCTAGTGAAGGACGATATTCTACAGGCAGAGAATAAACTTACCCTAGTAGAGTTGACTCAGCAAATGGCCTCATGATGTCCATATAAACTATCCGAACATTCAAAGTAGATGAAATCCCTGTAAGTCAAGGATTATGCAAACATAATTATCCTTTCTAACAAAATGTTACTAGAAGGAACAGATTAGTTGAAGACAAACCTCGAAGGAGATTTACCACTCTCATAAATATAACTGCATCACCCGGGAATGCATCAACCTATGAAGCAGGTTACGAGAATTTAGTAAAAAGAACAAAAGGCTCATTCAGTCTATAAACATACTATTACATAAGCAGCACAGTTAAAGTGTAAAGTATAATGCTTACAGGGTTGAAGTGTCGAACTTCCTTTTGGCTTAGATTCATCTTCTCTTGGAGGGCCTTCATATTTTTTTCTCTATGATCAACCATAGATTGTACATTTTCCTTTACAAAATATTGAGATATTATACCCTCTCGTGGACATAAATATAAGAAACGTATCAAAATGAAAGAAAAAGACAACCACAGATAGCAAACTTACAAGTGCTTCATTTGCTGGTGTGGAAGTGCGGAAGAATACTGATGTAACATCCATAACCTGCTCTGGCATGTCAATCCGCAACTTAAGTCCCATCTCTGTAAAGGCAGACAACAGCCCAACATGGTCCCCCTGCAATGTACCCACATGTGCACATTGTATAATAAATTCATAACTTGCTTGATCATAAGGGAAGTTTCAGGAATCTGGTGAAGAGAAAGAAACTCATGACCTACTGCTGATGCAATGGTAATAACTCATACAAAGTATAGTTTAGTAATTAATTATCTAAAGATTTAGATTGTTTTTGCTTTATCTGTAACAAGCTCCACCAAAGGACGTGCACAAAACTGTGTCGTCTGATCAACCTATTTGCATGAAAATAATTTCCAACAGGGAGACTACAGTCAGATAGATTAAAATAAGTGGGATGTCAAGTTTTACATGGATGTAGGCATTGAGATGGTGGAAGAATGGAGGTGGAGATTCCACACTTTGGAAAAAAAACCCTAAGCATAGCTCCCCAGTACACCCCTGAAACCCCAATAACCTTTTTAAAAAAAAAAAACCCAATAACACAAGTTTCATGAAACCCTATAACCTAAGTCTCAACCTGATAACAAAACAGTATTAGAAAACCATGAAAAACTGGAAAATTCTGAATTGCATGTCGTTGGGTAGGCCAGCAGGTCAGAAGACCGCCATCCTCCCCAGAAATCTTGGTCGACCAGTCGGCTGACCAGTCGTCTGACCGGTCAGTTAACCAACAAACATGTTATTGTTCCTCTATATTCCACCAAGTTGTCTGTGGTGCAAAACATATACAAGTTGCAACTACAGACCACTCATTGTCAATGCTCTGCCTCAAATGCACACCCAGTCATGTTACTATCGCTATTTTTCCTTCTAGACTCCCCCATCAAGTTGAATATGCTGGAAAGCATATACAAGTTGCAAGTACAGACTATTTAGTGTCAAAACTCTCCCTCAAATGCACACCCTTGTACTACTAGCAATACCAACCCTTGAAGACTAAATAGACCAATTACAAATGGACTCAACTGACTCACAAACAGATTCCTGACCCAATCCGACTCAGACTCCAGCAATTTTTTTTGCCTCCGGCTGATCTTCAAGCTTGTCGTAGTCAGTGGGAGATGTCTCCATGTCGTCCCTCCATTGAGGCTTAGAACCTTTGCCTGATTTTGACTATCACACTGATCTCCTCCATGTGGTTCTCCAATCCTTCGTTTTCAGGATTCTCAACGATGTCTTTCATTCACCAACCACCACATGCCGGTGACCGATAACGAGTTGTTGCCCATGAATCCCATGTTCCTTCATGATGCAACCCTAGGTCATCGCCATCTGTGGTGTCATGTTAACTTCAAGAAGGTATGAGCGAGCTGCTACCGCGATTTGTCTAACTTGCAGCAGTGGTTTCTTCAATCAGCAGTTCAAACAATATTTTTCTTTGCTCCCCTTAGTGAGCTGCCAACAATTGACTGTTACTGAAGAAGCACTTCTTTTACTTTCCTTGTCCACTCCCCCTAACTTGGATCTCACAGAACTTACCGAGGGAACAATCTACTTTTCTTTCTTCTCTCCCCCCTCAATGGACATCAGAGTAATCACTAGTAACACTCTCGAGGAGATCTACTTCCTTCTCCTTTTGTTTCCTTTTTTTCTTTCCTTTATTTTTCTGGAGGGTGATGCTTGCACGACGGTAAGGCTTGACGCTTACACAGGGGAGCAAACGGGTTTGTGACGTGGGAACAACCACTATACAAATCTTGACCCTCCCTAGACCTTGCATTAACGGGAGCCTCATGAAATAGTGCCGTTTTCTTCTATTTTTTCCTTAGATTTGACCCAACAGTTTTTGTTTTTTTTTTTTTTTTTTTTCTGATAGAATCCTCATAATTATTTCAAAATCAATCTGCTTCCTACTTCATCAGAAATTTCTTTTTTTTTTCCTTCTTCATCCTCCACGTTGCAGCTACACAGTCTTAGGAGAACATGAACAACCACACCCCCTAATGACAATATTCTTGTACTGGTACTGGCTCTGTTTTTCCTCTGATGATCATTGTGCGTCTAAAATTTGATGCTGTGCTACCATTTCAAGTTTTACATGGTTGTAGACATTGAGATGGTGGAAGAGAGGAGAGGTGGAGGAAACACAATTGGAGGAAACACAAGTCATATTTTCCTGACGGGAGATGAATATTATATATAGTTCAGGTTTACATGTATGACAGCTAACGCACCCATTAATCCTAATTCTCAACCTAATCAGGAAAACCACCAAAAATCAAAAAAATTCTGAACTTCGTCAGGTTAGCCAATAGCTAGGCTGACGAGCAGCTGGTCAAGTTGACTACCAGTATGTACTTCACCTCATATATTGCTGGTACATTAGAAGTCATTAGGGCCTTTCCTGTAACCTGAACAAACTTTAGTTTTTTACTCAGCTCCCATGGCGCAGTACATAATCAGCACCAACATCGGTTCAATCATAATTTAGTTTGTATTTGTTGGCACATTTTATTTTGATAATATTAACAGCATCTTCGTAGTCTAGTTTTCTCTGTTTTCAGATTGATATCTTTTCAGAAGCTCTACTACACAAAGTCTATCCATTTAAGTTTACCATCCATTGCCTTGAAGACTGAAGCAAAAGACCGGAGCTCCTTGCAATAGACGGCTTCCTACACTGCATGATTTCGAGTCTGTACAAGGTCTAGGTCTTTCTGTAAACACTTAAGGTTGGATGACAAACTAAAAGCTTTCTACTTCTTAAAGTCAAAAATCAATATCCTATAGATCGGCATACCGGCGGTATGCTCCGGCATACCGGCGGTATACCGTTTTATTGTCCACAAAACCTTCTGTGAGAAATGTCGGCATACCGACGGTATGCTCCGGCATACCGGCGGTATACCGTTTTGTGGACCACAAAACGTTCTGTGACAAACATCGGCATACCGACGGTACGCTCCGGCATACCGGCGGTATACCGTTTTGTTTGCCTCAAAAACGTTCTGTGATAAACGTCGGTATACCGCGGCATACCGACGGTATACCGGGTTACGAAAATTTGATTTTTGAATGACATAGACTGCATTAATGGCAGCATTAAATGCTCCCAACGGATATTAATATGACCGTTACTGTTCGACCGGTATACCGACGGTATGCCGGTGCATACCGACGGTATGCCGGTCAGGCTGTATCCAGGAGCATTAAATGTTACCTACTCTTGGTTTCTCTATAAATGAAAGTCTTCTCTCTCTTGAAGCTTTCACCAACTCTTGCCATAAATTTTTCAAATTACCAAGAGCTCCACCATTAATACTCTATCAAGCTTTTAATTGTCATCCTCTCCCAAAGTTCTAGAGTTATTAAGAGTTGTATTTTTCGATCTTCAAGTGTTAAAAGATCAACAAGTTCTCTTCTCATTTCTTTGAAGTTGGCGAGCCTTCGTAAGAAAACTCGTGTGTTGAAGTTGGCGAGTTCTTTGGATCCAAACTCGTGTTGAAGTTGGCGAGTTCTTCGGATCCAAACTCGTGTGTATTATTTTATTAAATAGTGGATTTAAGCCGGAGAGAGTTCCGGGACTGGATTGCCTCAAGTGAGGATACCAGGATACATCTTGTGTTTGATCTTCTTACTCTCTCTTTTTATTTGACATATATTGCTTCTTGTGATCAAGTTATTTTTATTTCCCTATTCACCCTCCCTAGGGTTCTACAATTGGTATCAGAGCTTTGTTCTCTTGATTTGGATTTACACCCTTTGAGTGATCCATGGCCACTAAACCTAGTATCAACACCTTCCACAATGAGGGACACTCCACAAATAGGCCTCCCCTATTTGATGGAACCAACTATAACTACTGGAAGATTAGGATGAGCATTTATCTGAAGTCCATAGATTTCGATTTATGGGATTGTGTGATAAATGGTCTCCCTACTCCTTCCAGAGTTATTGAGGATGTTGCATCTGACTCCCTTAGGGACATACTTACTGATAACACCAAGAAGCTTGTTAGTCGATATGCCAAGGCTATGAACGCTCTTTATTATGCTCTCGATAGTAGTGAATTCAATAGAATCTCTACTTGCAAGACTTCCAATGAGATTTGGAAGTTACTTGAAGTCACACACGAGGGTACATCACAAGTAAAGGAATCCAAGATTAGTAGACTCACGCAAGAATATGAGTCCTTTAAAATGAAACATGATGAGTCTATTGCTTGCATGTTTACTCGTTTTGGTGATATTATTAATCCTCTTTCTTCTCTTGGTAAGGAATATCCTGCTCATGAAAAGATCAGAAAAATTCTTAGAGGATTGACAAAAGAATGGAATCCTAAAGCTACCGCAATCATTGAGGGGAACGACCTGACAGTCATGAACGTTGAGACCCTCATGGGGAAGCTAATGACTCATGAACTCGATATGAAAGATCAAGAGGAATCTTCCAACAAGAGAAGGAGAAGGAGAAGGCCAAAGAGAAGGAGAAATCTCTTGCTCTCAAAGTTACAAAGTCCTACTCCAAGGATAGCTCCGACGACAACGAGTCGGACGATGATGAAGAAATAGCTCTCACAGCTAAGCACTTCCGAAAGTTCCTAAAATTCAACAAAGCCAACCGCTTCAGACGAGACAATGAGAAAGATCCGACGTGCTATCAATGCAGAAGAACCGGACACATCAAGAGAGACTGTCCTATGATAAGAAAAGACTCAAGCAAGTACGAGAAGCCTAGCAAAGGAAGCTCGTCCTCCAGGAAATTCGCCAACACAAGCATTTGGTGTGAGAGTGACGCAAGCGACTCCGACAACGACAAAGAGTGCAAACACAATACCAACGTTTGTCTCATGGCAACCGATGAGGTACTTGATGATCTCTCCTTAAATACTCTTATGAAGACTTGGAGAAAGCTATCCTTGAACTACATGAAGAGCGCAAAGGTGTTAGGAATAAATACAAGAAATCTCTAAAAGAGGTTGATGCTCTTCAACTTGAAGTAGAGAGACTCTCAAGCATCATTATTGATGTAAAGGAGAAATCTCCTGCTTCTGACATGGATGAAATAGAGTCTTTGCGACTCAAGTTTCAAGAATCCCTTGTCACCATCAAGAAAAAGGATGATGAGATTCAATCCATAAGAAGGGCTTATGAATTTGCTATGCATAAGGTTCAAGATGCTAATAGGAGAGAATATGATACTTCTATTAAGTATAATGATCTTCTTGTACAGAGTAAGAAACTAGGTAATAAGAACACTACTCACATGCATACTCCAAGACACCTCCACACTCATCACAATACTAGGCATACTTCTTACATGAACACTACACACAAGTCCTTTTCTAACACAAGGAAATGACCTTTTGTTAAGAAAAACACTTCGCATCATGCTTTCTATTATCATCATCATAATACTAATGATAGAACTCCTCGCACTAGAGATTCACATATGCATGATACTCACACATCTTCTTCTAAATCCTCTATGATTTGCAACTACTGTGGCTTGCTTGGATATACGACCAATTATTGTCATACAAGGAAACTAGTTGATAAGAAAGTTTTTAAGTGGGTTTCTAAGACTAACACTCAAGGACCCATACGATCATGGGTACCAAAATGTTCATCTTCAACTTATGTTGTAGGTGAAGAGTCCTTCTCATGCTAGAAGCAAGTGGATTCTCGATAGCGGTTGTTCACGGCACATGACCGGAGATGCTTCATTATTACACTCATCACAATACTAGGCATACTTTTTACATGAACACTACACACAAGTCCTTTTCTAACACAAGGAAAGGACCTTTTGTTAAGAAAAATACTTCGCATCATGCTTTCTATTATCATCATCATAATACTAATGATAGAACTCCTCGCACTAGAGATTCACATATGCATGATACTCACACATCTTCTTCTAAATCCTCTATGATTTGCAACTACTGTGGCTTGCTTGGATATACGACCAATTATTGTCATACAAGGAAACTTGTTGATAAGAAAGTTTTTAAGTGGGTTCCTAAGACTAACACTCAAGGACCCATACGATCATGGGTACCAAAATGTTCATCTTCAACTTATGTTGTAGGTGAAGAGTCCTTCTCATGCTAGAAGCAAGTGGATTCTCGATAGCGGTTGTTCACGGCACATGACCGGGGATGCTTCATTATTTACAACGCTATCGATGAAGAAGGAAGGACACGTCTCTTTTGGTAACAATCTCAAGGGTCACATTATAGGAAATGGTAATATCGGTTCCCCTCCTTATCCTTGTATTAAGAATGTGTCTTGTTACTAATCTTAAACACAATCTTCTTAGTATTAGTCATCTTACCGATAATGGTTATGATATCAAGTTTGTTAAGCTCAAATGTTTCATTACCGATAGTTCAAGTGGATCTATTGTTTATGAAGGCATTAGAGAAAACAATATCTATGTTTTATATCTTGTCGAAGACACTAACAATGACAGGTGCTTAGTTGCTAAGAACGATGAAAGTTAGCTTTGGCACATGAGGCTCGGACACGCCAACATGGATACCATCTTTCGTCTTGCTACCAAGAAGCTCGTAAGAGGACTCCCAAGTATCTCGTTCAAAAAGGATATGGTGTGTGAAGAATGCGAGAAGAGTAAGTTAACAAAGTCATCCTTCAAATCAATCAACTCTGTGAGTACTTCTAGACCTCTTCAACTTATTCATATGGATCTTTTTGGTCCTAGTAGAGTTGCTAGCCTTGGAGGCAAGCTTTATGCTTTTGTTTTGGTTGATGATTTTTCAAGATTTACTTGGGTTATTTTTCTTGCTTGCAAAAGTGATACTTTTCGTGAGTTTGTTGCTTTTTGTAAACGTGTTCAAAATGAAAAAGGTTTTTCTATTAACAAGATTAGAAGTGATCATGGAGGCGAATTTGACAATGCCGATTTCAAAAGATTTTGTGAAAAGAATGGTTTTGGACATGATTTTGCTTGTCCACGTACTCCTCAACAAAATGGTGTTGTGGAGAGAAAGAATAGAACCCTTGGCGATATGGCCCGGGTTATGTTAAATCAATATAAGCTCCCCCAATATTTTTGGGCGGAAGCCGTTAACACGACATGTCATGTTATAAATAGGGTCTTGATTAGACCTATTTCTAAGAAGACTCCTTATGAGCTTTGGTTTGACAAAATTCTCTCTATTGAATATTTTAAAGTTTTTGGTTGTAATTGTTTTATTTTGAATACCAAGGATAACCTAGGCAAGTTTGAAGAAAAAGCCTATGAAGGAATATTCCTTGGATACTCTACTCATAGTAAAGGTTTTCATGTTTTTAATAAAAGAAGTCTTGTTGTCGAAGAGTCAATCAATGTCTCTTTTAATGAACTTAACTCTTCTACATTCTCCTCTTCTGATGATATTAATGACATCTCGTTTGGGTTGGAGAACTCCTCTATTGGAGATCGTCCTTCTTCATCTAACAATGAAGTTGTGACTCATCCAACAAAAGAGTCTCCACCTCTCGAGCCTCCTCAAAAGGATCTCCAAAAAGAATGGAGATTTGTCACCAATCATTCTAAGGAACTTATCATTGGGGATCCTTCCTCCAGTGTTAGCACTAGATCCTCCACTCGTGATCTTTGTGTAAACGTGACTTTTATCTCTCAAATAGAGCCTAAAAATGTTAATGATGCTTTTCTTGATGAATTTTGGATGATAGCGATGCAAGAAGAGCTAAATCAATTTGAGCGAAACAAGGTTTGGGAACTTGTCCCAAAACCTAGCAATCACCCCATTATTGGAACTAAATGGGTGTTTCGAAATAAACTTAATGAAGATGGGTTAGTGACTCGTAACAAAGTCCGATTGATTGCTCAAGGCTATAACCAAGAGGAAGGCATTGACTACGATGAAACCTACGCTCCGGTTGCTCGTCTTGAATTTATTCGTATGCTATGTGCTTTTGTTTGCTTTAATGATTTTAAACTCTTTCAAATGGATGTTAAGAGTGCTTTTCTAAATGGTATTATTAAAGAGGAAGTTTATGTAAAATAACCTCCTGGCTTTGAAGATTTTCAATTTCCTAATCACGTGTTCAAACTCCACAAAGCCCTTTATGGCCTCAAACAAGCTCCCCGTACTTGGTATGAGCGCCTTAGCTCCTTTCTTGTTTCACACAATTTTTCTAAGGGCAAAGTCGACACAACACTTTTTATCAAATCCCATAGTGACACTCTTTTATTGGTTCAAATTTATGTCGATGACATTATTTTTGGTTCTACTAACAATACACTTTGTGTAGAATTTGCTAAAGTTATGCAGGAAGAATTTGAAATGAGCATGATGGGTGAACTATCATTCTTTTTGGGCTTACAAATCAAACAAGGACCCAAAGGGACCTTCATCAATCAAGCAAAACATACACAGGATCTCCTCAAGCGTTTCGAACTTGACTCATCCAAATCAATGAGGACTCCTATGGCAACAACGACAAAGCTTGACAATGATGAAGATGGCACATCGGTTGACATTCGTAAGTATCGAGCTATGATTGGTAGTTTACTTTATCTAACTGCTAGCCGTCCTGATATCATGTTTAGTGTATGTCTTTGTGCACGTTATCAAGCAAATCCAAAGGAATCGTACTTATGTGCCGTAAAGCGTATTTTTCGATATCTCAAAGGCACCGTGAACATGGGCCTTTGGTATCCGAAATCTTCATCCTTTGAGCTTCACGGCTTCTCGGATGCAGATTTTGCCGGATGCAAGATTGACCGAAAAAGCACTAGCGGCACATGTCAATTCCTTGGGAAATCCTTGGTATCGTGGTTTAGTAAGAAACAAAATTCTGTTGCTCTTTCAACCACTGAAGCCGAGTATATTGCGGCCGGTTGCTGTTGTGCACAAATTCTTTGGATGTCACAAACACTCATAGATTATGGCATTTCTCATACTTGCACCCCTATTAAATGTGATAACACTAGCTCGATCAATCTCACAAAAAATCCGATTTGTCACTCACGCACGAAGCACATTGAAATTAGATACCATTTTCTTCGTGACCATCAACAAAAAGGGAATATTCGTCTCGAATTTATTGACACTACTTATCAGTTAGCCGATATTTTCACCAAACCGCTCCCGGAGGATCGTTTCGTTTTTCTTTGCCAAGAATTGGACATTTTAAATTTCGACCCATAGTTCTTCTCGGCCGGCACACCGACGGTATACTGCGGTATACCGACGGCATGCCGATTTTGGTTCAGAATTAACCGTCGGCATACGTCGGCATACCGACGGTATACCGGTGCGCGGCGGACTGATGTGTCAAATCCAGCTCGGGCCCATTTTCTTCCATTCTCTCTTTATTTCCTTCTTCTCCTCATTAATACCCTTCACATCCATCACATCCCTCTTTATTACGCACCTCCTCCTCTCCTCTTCCCCATATCTTAACTTCCCATCAACATTAACTACCCATCTCTTCCTATTCCCCTTTACTCCTCCTTTATCTCCATTATCATCATTTCCAACCCACAAACCTCTCCACTTCCTCTCTATAACCGTTTCTCATTAACCACCATTTTCCTTCCCAACATCTCCTTAAAAACCCTATTTTCTTCTTTCTTCTCCTCCACTTCTCACATACTCTCCAAACCCTACTTCCTTCTCCAACTATCTTCTTCTCCCAATGGCTGCCCCCAAGCGTGCTCGTTCCTCCTCCATCGCTTCGAATCCCTTCACCCCGGTGGCTCTCCCCCATGGCTACGATCAGCGGGTCTTTACCTCTCCCCTAGCTGCCGAGTCTTAGTTTCACCACTTCGTGCACCATAACGTTTACAAAGGCCGTGCCATAAACTGGAATCTCTTCTCCGGCCATGTTTCTCTCTTCGAGGCGGCTGGACTATCTTCCCTTCTTCGACGTCAGATGCCTGTCTACCCCGCTGCCGTTCGTCTCTTCTACTGCAACATGGTCCCGGACATGGAGAACGGAGCCATTGAGACGATGGTCAACGACCGTCATTTCCGCCTGACGGCTCGTGACCTCTCTAACATTCTTGGGGTCCCGGACAGAGGAGAGGCTCTACCGGGCTTGGATGCTCTTCATTCTTCGGCATCGGTCTCCTTTGACGAATTCTGTGCCATTATTTGCAAGGGCCCAAACCCTCCTAATATTCCGGCTCTTTCCGCCCAACTGGAGCCGTTCTATTACGAGCTCCATAGGATCGTGTGCCACACTCTCTATCCCAAGGGCGGCAACTAGACGCCATCACTGGTAACGCCCTGGTGTGCATGTACTACCTGTATTCGAGGAAGCCTTGGTCCTTCCCCAAGACTCTTCTCTATGCTTTCTTCGGCGTCTTGCCCGCGGGGAAGCAGAATCTCTATTATGGCTCCTTCATCACTCTCATCTTGGAAGCCAAGCAAGTCGACCTCTCCCAATGCTACTCGGACGGCGTCCCATCCTTCCTCGCTGTTTCTCGCTCTGTCGGTGGTGCCTCCACATCCCGTGCCTCCTCCTCCCAAGAGCCGCTAGCTTCTGCTCCTGCTACACCTGCCTCTACTCCTCCTGCCTCCGGCCGCTATATGCCGCTGACTCAGCAGTACTTCGATATGCGTATGGCGCAGGCAGAGGAGCAGATGCGAGCCAACACTCGTGGCCTTGGCACTCTGATCCAATCCCGCTTCCATGACCAGGCCTATTTCATTCAGCGCACCCTTCAGGACCGGGATGCATTTCTGGATCTGAATCTTCAGGATCCAATGTACCAGGCCTCCCGCTTTTCCGATCCCAATGCCTACGGTTTCATGTACCCGAACGGCATTGATCCTTTTGGCGCCTTCCACCAGGCTCAGGATGGTGGGGATGATCCGGCTGACGAGTAGGGGTTGCTTCCTTTTGATGGTGGTGTCGAATAACTGGTTGTCTTAGTTTGTTTGTGTTTGTGTCTTTTTTTCTGTCTTGTGAGGTCCTTCGGGGACCAGTGTTTGGTTCTTACTTGTTGTTTGCAGTCCTACGGGGACTTGTTATCTGCTTTTTATTGTCTGGCTAACTCTCGCAGAGGAGAGTTTTTAATTTGGTCTTATGTAGTATGTTATGGGTGTCCTGCATGTATTTCATTTCCAACTTTTATCTATCAATACATGCTTTTGTCTATAATACTGTGCTCCATATTTATGCTATTTTTTATTATTTTTCCCCATCTTTGACTAAGTGACAAAGGGGAAGAAAAAGCATTGAGGGGGAGTTGTCTACCTACGGGAGAGTCACTCCCTGAAGATGCTATCTCTCTATTTTGTCAATTATCAAAATGGGGGAGATTGTTGACACATTTTATTTTGATAATATTAACAGCATCTTCGTAGTCTAGTTTTCTCTGTTTTCAGATTGATATCTTTTCAGAAGCTCTACTACACAAAGTATGTCCATTCAAGTTTACCATCCATTGCCTTGAAGACTAAAGCAAAAGACCGGAGCTCCTTGCAATAGACGGCTTCCTACACTGCATGATTTCGAGTCTGTACAAGGTCTAGGTCTTTCTGTAAACACTTAAGGTTGGATGACAAACTAAAAGCTTTCTACTTCTTAAAGTCAAAAATCAATATCCTATAGATCGGCATACTGGCGATATGCTCTGGCATACCGACGGTATACCGTTTTATTGTCCACAAAACCTTCTGTGAAAAATGTCGGCATACCGACGGTATGCTCCGGCATACCGGCGGTATACCGTTTTGTGAACCACAAAACGTTCTGTGATAAACATCGGCATACCGACGGTACGCTCCGGCATACCGGCGGTATACCGTTTTGTTTGCCTCAAAAACGTTCTGTGATAAACGTCGGTATACCGACGGTATACCGCGACATACCGACGGTATACCGGGTTACGAAAATTTGATTTTTGAATGGCATAGACTGCATTAATGGCAGCATTAAATGCTCCCAACGGATATTAATATGACCGTTACTGTTCGACCAGTATACCGACGGTATGCCGGTCAGGCTGTATCCAGGAGCATTAAATGCTATCTACTCTTGGTTTCTCTATAAATGAAAGCCTTCTCTCTCTTGAAGCTTTCACCAACGCTTGCCATAAATTTTCTAAACTACCAAGAGCTCCACCATTATTACTCTACCAAGCTTTTAATTGTCATCCTCTCCCAAAGTGCTAGAGTTATTAAGAGTTGTATTTTCGATCTTCAAGTGTTAGAAGATCAACAAGTTC
The DNA here is from genome assembly GCA_029216955.1 of Iris pallida. NCBI lineage: Eukaryota > Viridiplantae > Streptophyta > Magnoliopsida > Asparagales > Iridaceae > Iris > Iris pallida. The sequence goes on along the minus strand of JANAVB010030420.1, from coordinate 4,638,082 downwards.
TCTTCTCATTTCTTTGAAGTTGGCGAGCCTTCGTAAGAAAACTCGTGTGTTGAAGTTAGCGAGTTCTTCGGATCCAAACTCGTGTTGAAGTTGGCGAGTTCTTCGGATCCAAACTCGTGTGTACTATTTTATTAAATAGTGGATTTAAGCCGGAGAGAGTTCCTGGACTGGATTGCCTCAAGCGAGGATACCAGGATACATCTTCTGTTTGATCTTCTTACTCTCTCTTTTTATTTGACATATATTGCTTCTTGTGATCAAGTTATTTTTTATTTCCCTATTCACCCCCCCCCCCCCCCCCCTCTAGGGTTCTACAGTATTTTGGTCCCAAATAGAAGAGAATGAGAACTAGTTATAAGTTATCCCGTTAGTACGAAGAGAGGTATATTTGTCCCTGCGGTTGAAGTAAAGGCCCCAAATGGTCTTCCAGGCTTCTTAAGATGAAGATGGTAAGAAGAACTTGTGCAAAAAACATTTCACACGATTCAAGAAAGAACACAGTACAAAAACCCTACAGTGACACGGAAATCAACTTCCATCTTGTTACTGATAGTGATGAACTAAATGGAGAGAGGTACATTTTGTCTCTGCGGTTGAAGTAAAGGCCCTAAAGGGTCTTGCAGGCTTCTTAAGATGAAGATGGTAAGAAGAACTTGTGCAAAAATCATTTCAAACTATTCAAGAGAGAACACAGTACCGAAACCCTAGAGTGACACCGACATCAACTTCCATCTTGTTACTGATTGTGAGCAAGGATGTCTGAAAATAATCAATAGAGGGTAATTGAACTAAAGATCCACCCCACTAAAGAAACTCGAACATTTGAGGATTTGAAGAAACCTGCAGTCAATTATCTCAAAAAAAAAAAAGAAGAAGAAAAGAAACCTGCAGTCAAGGGCCAAGAGAAATTAAAAGACTAGGAAGCACAATCATCCGAATAAAAATCAGATAAATAATAAAAAGGGCATCACAGTTCCACGAGACTCCTGCTTATGTAGTGTCTTGGGCTGTCAAGATGTACGCATCCTTACACCCATATATATAGAGGAGGTTTTCTGACTCAAACATGCATCCTCCAGGATGCAAGCAGCAAGCCTTACCGTTGTTCCAGGCGACACCCTCAAAGATCAGACAAGTGTCAAGTTGTATTAAAAGTAAATAAAAGGTGCCAGGCTTCAAATAAAACAAGTTGCTACAGCTGGTAAAACTACAAATTGAAAGCAGTTTCTCAGACGATATGATAATATTTGGTGAAACCATCAAAACAGTATTTTTCAAGGGCTAGCTCTTCATTTTTTTTACTTTGATGCTCTGAGAGACAAGAACAATGGAGAAATACTGCTAGAGTATATGGTAACGAGTGTTCTCTGAGAAGCTCACTGAAATCATCTTATGGGTAAATCTACTTAGCATTATTATCTCCATTGAAAAGAAAGACATAGTATATACCTCAGCACAGGCCAGGAACATTTTTGCCAGTGCTTGTTTCATTGAATTTGATATGGCCTTGGTAAGCCCAAAGTCGAGCAAAATAGGTCGATATGGGGGTTCCTTGCTCACAAGAAAGTTTCCTACAGAAAAGAATGCATCAAAATATAGATTTAAGTACGAGATTTTCAATAAAAAAAAATAAGACGAAACATAAATTTATGGTTAATAGTAACCAATGTCCCGAACAATACAATATGCATGCAGACATACCAGGATGAGGATCACCATTGAAAAACCCATCAACATATATTTGATGAGCATATGCCCGTGTTATTTCTTCAACGAGCTTTTGCTTGTCCACGTCATACGCTTCCAGTGACTCACTATCATTCAAGCGAATCCCATCCATATATTGTAAAACAAGCACCCGCTCAGCTGACTGCCATTGACAAACAAAAAGAGAAAAGTGAACAAACAATTAGATGCAGCGAAGAGGTACTAGTGCATCTTTTGCCTGACCAAACTGTTGAATCAAAATAGCTAGATGAAGAATTCAACCTTTATAACTTCTGGAATTAATACATCCAGCTTATTAAATTGCTTGGCGTTGTCTTGGTCGGTTCTGCAGCGTAGATTTTTCGAAACTTTTCTTGTGTTCTCTACAACGAGAAAGACAATCGTCAGCTAAACTTGTATTGTTAATAATATTGACAGTAAGTAACTCAAAATAAAGGCTACTGTTTGACAAAAATATGAAGCAATGTAACTCTCTAACATATATATATGAGTATATATGTGCATGTTGTGGGGGTGGGGGATGAGAGTAGTATACCTGCTTCATTATTGAAATCGAGTTCTTTAGGTGCCTCCTTGCACCATTCATCAATCATTGGCTTGAAGTCATATTGTGGCTCTGCCCATGCTATCCAATCAACAATTGATTTCGCATTCTTTAAGTCCTGGAAATTGTCAGAAGTTATGTAAAACTGCTAGCACTATCCATAGCTACAAATGATGATATAATAATTGGGGAACCTCTAATATGACTTCTTTAATTCCATCATGTTGAACTTTAACCACAACTTCCTGCCCATCTCTTAATGTTGCACGATGTACTTGTGCGATCTGCATCCAGAAAATTATCCTCCATCATTTAGCTATAACTTCCAACCAATAGTAAAACTAAACACAAGACATTCATCTTTAATACCCATACAGTAATACAAACTTACAGATGCTGTGGCTAGAGGCGTTTCAACAAAATTAGAGAACAGATCGTTCATGGACTTCCCGAGCTGCTTTTCTATAGTCCGCCGGACCTGTTCAAACCGCACATGCTAATCAGAATACTGAACAATGTAAGGTACTTATCTCAACTCAACCTAGATTTTCGCTTGTAGGCACTTCTGACATACAATAAATCTCATTTACAAATTATACATAAAACAAAATCTTATCTAAAATCTATGATATGTATCACAATTCTACCTACTAAAAATCACTGTGTCCATCCATGTGCAATATTGACACTTCTTTGAATCATAAAAATATTAGGGATTTTTTGCTTTCGTCCCACTTATTAATAAGATTTTGTACTTACATCCCACTCTTTGTGTTTATTAGACTTACATCCCACTTTTTGTCACGAAAAACAGTTGTCAAATGTTTTTCATGACAAAAAGTGGGATGTAAATACAAAAAGTGGGATGTAAGTACAAATTCTTATTAGTAAGTGGGGCGACAGTAAAAAATTCCCAAAATATTAATAAGACGACTAGTATTCTGTCTCTACCCCCTTATTAAAGTTCATAAAATATATACACATATATAGCTGCATCCATGTGTCTCGATTTTGGATTGTTATCATGTTAGTCAACGACAACACACATGTTCTCATTCCATACTCATTAGCCACTACTGGCCCATTATTAACTAATCAAAGATGTCAAGAAAAATGAACGATAAAAGCCCCATAGGCGACGAAAGACACGGTATCGTAACAACATTCAATACGCAGTTAGGAAATCACCTCTCGCAGAGGCCGAGGAGGAAGAGAATCCTGCAACTGCCTGAGGAGGCATATGTACACCTCGGGGAGCACATCCGCCCGCGTCGACAGGTACTGCCCGAGCTTCACCCACAGCCCTTCCAGCTCTATTATCAGATTCAGGACGCGCCTGGCGTTCCTCCTGTGGGTCTTCCCCCACAGCACGTCCTTCTCCGCTCCGTTAACCCATTTCGCTCTGTTCTGCGTCGCCTGCAACACGAAAAAGAAGAAGAAGAAGCACACCGGAGCTCGCAAAAATCATTCTCGTCGTATCTGCAAAATTACGCGGAAAAAAAATACGGCAAAAAAAGAGAGATGAATGCAGACCTTATAGTCCAGGTAGACCACCAATGCAACAGTGAACACTTTCAACCTTCTCTTGTAGATGTTCGCCCATCCCATTACAAGCTCGCAAATCCAAAGTTTGATGGTGTGTTTTCTGAATCAAGATTCAATCTTTTTTTTGCGTACGAGAATCGACAATCTGCGCAAATTCTTGCAGCTTTATATCGAATTACTGCGTAATTTGTTCCAGAAACACGAACTTGATGATTAGATTACAATTCTGAAAGAAAAATTCGCACGGATTTCACCTTCAACCGGAACAAAGAGGCACAATCTTCGGGGAAGGCGGCGAATTCTAGGGTTTCGGAGGGAGGGGAAAGAGGACCGGGATTGAATATTGGGTACATATAGGGGGGTGCGAGCAAAGTGGCAACGCACTCGCGAATGTAACTGCGGGACGGGGACAGATCCGAGGAGGAGAGAACTGGACCGTTCGTTTGCTCCTCGCCCGCGCGTTCCGTTGTTGTTGGAAGAGTCGGTGCTTTGACGAAACTGCCCTTTGTCACGTTAAGGTTGTGTGTTTGGTTGGAAGGCTCTCTTTCTAAGCAACCAAGCAAATGTGTGGTGTCCACTCGTATAATTTGTTAGTGCCGGGACACAATTTTTCGATGAAAAACTGAGAAAATAAAACAATTGTAAAACAATGTTTCAAATCAACACTTCAAGGAAGGTGATTCTGAATTACGAGAATCTAAAAAGATTTCGTAATCAACAGCAATCGATCGTAGTACTTCTAAAAAGAAGATACAATCAGAATTACTGGCAGCAACGAAGAAGGTGACTGGCGAAAGATGGAAGAAGGCTTACTGGGGTGAATGATCACCGTTGCTCAAACCTTTATTCGCCCTACAAACAGCTTCCAGGAACCAGCAAGTTCGTCGGAGAACTTGGAACACTCCTGCTCTTCTGACTCCTCGGACGGACACGAATTCCCGTGCAAAAGCAACGCTGGTGCGACGCCTTTCCTCCCTCTCTCGAAGGCTACTGGAAGATCAGAACTGTGTTAAAGAACACTTCTGAATACTCTGTTTACTTGTGCTAAAAACACTCGTAAACTTTCTGTGGTGGCCTCTCTTTCTATTCTGTATTCACCTTGAGAGAGAGAGGATGCCTTATATAGGCCCTGCAGCAACTTTTCGGTTGCAAAGTTAGGGACGTGGTAAAACCACCCGAACATGTAGCAACCGCCCAGAACATGCAAACGCACGTTCTGCTGCCAACTGCGCACCCTGCGCTCCTTGCACTCTGCGCGACAGAGCGCGCACTGAACTGCGCACACTGTGCGCACTGCACGCACTGCGCACACGGCGCACGCAGCGCAACCAGCGCGCGCGCAACCCAAGCAACCCGCGCAACTCAGCGCAACCCAGCGCAACCTGGACGCGCACCTGGGCAGCGCAACTGGGCTTGCGCAACTGGGCATGCGCAACTGAGCAGCGCAACTGGGCTTGCGCAACGTGACAGCGCAAGTGGCTCGCGCAACGAGCGCAACTAAAGCGCACTATGCGCCTAGCGACGATGCTGACGTGCTAAGTGCAAAGTGAGCCAACAAAATGCCACATTATGCCTCATGAGCCCGAGTCCGAGTCCGAGTCCGAGTCGCTAAGCCCCTACGGGACTTAGCTCCCATGGAAATAAATTTTCCAAGAGCAAAAAGCATGAATGCTTTAATTGTTGATTTTAGCCTTTTTCCCATTAGAAAAATAACCCCACATGGCAAACCCATGTGCACCTCCACACCACATGTGCATCTCCAATAATAGCAAAGCTAATATATAGAGATACAATCTCTTTGTTTTTTCCGATGTGGGACTAAAGCTTTCTAAAGGAAAAAACAAAAATCCAACAATCCCCTACATATCTCTATATATGGGTATAAGTGTTCCCCACAGTAACTGTCCATCATGCATTAGGAGATGTCGCTGACGACTTGAATCTTCCCGCATGGATTAAAAATCAGACTATAATACAAGAATGGACTAAGCCTTGAATTATGCATCATAGCTGAAATTCTTTCCACTCACATAATATAGTTACATGTACTTCTGGCTACACATTAAAGGCCCTGTGCCAGCCTGGTTTCAGTGTATAATTTTGGGCGTCTACAAGTTTACCCTCAAGAGACGGCCTGATATCTCTTTGTCCATACACTAAAAGTGAGTTCATTATAAAGAGACATAGCATGAAGCGCTTTGCGCTTTCCTTGCGGTACTACGCCGCCATGACATGGCTTAAAGCCGAGGCCTTACCCCATACCGGGAACCTCATCGTAGTGTCATACTACTATAGCATGAGGCAACCGCCTCTTTGTAGTGCTAAACTACCCAGCATGAAGCCTTAGGCTCCCTTACGGTGTTACGCCGCAACGACATGGCTTGCAAGGCCGAGGCTTTATCCCTAACCGGGTACCTCATCGTGGTGTCGTGCCACTGTAACATGAGAAACTCCTCTTTGTAGTGCTGACTACACCCCTCTTTATATTTAACATACAGCATTAGGCTAACTGCCTATTTGCGGTGCTATGCCGCTGTGACTTGGCCTGCAAAGCCGAGGCTTTATCCTATTCCTGGGCAGCACCCCACATATAGGAACCTCATCGTGGAGTCACCCCACTGTAGCATAGAGTTTCACTCCTTGTAGTGCTGCTCTACCGTGCTTCCTGTAAGCACACCAGGCATTCACTTTGCCTGAGAACTCATTAAGGCAATTAAGCCAACCTTCCCACAGAAACCGTTTTTCGTAGAAAACAACAGTAGACAACAGTGGTTATAGGTCCGTAACCTCTCCATGCCCAATAGAACATGTACCCACCGTTCCTGATATTCTTTCGATGTGGTCCTCCCTTGAACCAAAAACTAGATGCCTAGTAGATAAATCTTTGAACTAATAGCATAAAACTTTATGGTAGGAATACAATAATACAATATCAGAATGCCTTCAAGCCCATTTTACAAGCTGTGTCATCGACCAGCTGGCACTTGAGGCCCTTGGTGAACGGATCCGCCAGGTTCTCCTGACTCCGAACATCAATCACTGCAATAACATCTCTCTTGATAAGATCGTGTACTGTCCTGTGCTTCAACCGCACAGTCCTCTTCTTTCCGTTGAAGAGGTCATTTGATGCCACCGCCGCAGTCGCCTGGTTGTCGCAGTATATCGGTATTGCCGGTATTTGCGCCCCAACCACTGGAAGATCATACATGAGCTCCCGAAGCCATTCTGCTTCCTCGGCTGCGGTATCAAGTGCAAAGAACTCAGATTCCATGGATGACCGCGAGATCATAGTCTGCTTCTTCGACTTCCACGTATAGCAGCTCCACCCATTGTGAAAATGAATCCACCTGTGGACCTCTCGCTCTCCACCTCTGAGCACCAGCTGGCATCACTGAAGCCTTCCACTACCGACGGATCTCCGCTGTAGTACAGTGCATATGTCTGAGTCTTCTTGAGATATCTCATAACCCGTTTCACAGCTTTCTAGTGTTCAGCACCTGGGTTGCTCGTGAAACGACTCAGCATTCCCACGGCAAAAGCTATGTCAGGCCTTGTGGCAGTAGTAGCATTCAACAAACTTCCGATTACGCTTGCATACTCCAGCTGCCTGACGCTTTCCCCTGAATTAGGCTTCAGCTTCAGATCATACCTGTACGGCGTATCGGTCCTTGGAAGATCTCGATACCCATAACGAGTGATTATTTTCTCAATATAATGAGACTGTGACAGCGCTAGTCCAGTGTCTGTCCGGATGATCTTGATCCCTAAGATCACATCAGCTTCCCCCAAGTCCTTCATACTGAA